>MJUU01002246.1:41564-60434 GCA_002080025.1 Modiolus philippinarum
AATATTTTTTTTACAGAATGCTCATTAGGATGTATAAAATGAAATTATGTGAAAAATTAAGGGGGTCCATGGGCAAAAAATTATAATGCTTTTAAATGGATAAAACCAGAGAATTTCGAAAATCTGACAGAAATCCCAAAAAGTGAGGAGCAAACCTCCTTAAGACAACTACACAAGTTTTTTGTCTATTTTATAAGGATCTGCTGGTATTGATATTTGTCACATATTTGATTATTTCCTTTACAATAGTCAAACTGCAACCTCATACCTGTGTTTCTACCAGTTTAAGTCTTTTTATCGCAATATTCAGTTGTCGCTGGTTACTTTCATAATCTTCATGCAGTTTTTTTAGGGCAGCACTTTTCTCTTCCCAGGGTGTAGAGTAAACTCGGACAAGTCTGACTAACTCGTTAACAGGCATATTGGCATCACTTACACTGTTAATATAATTTACATTAAAATCAAATTACAATAGATCTGGTGAAGGTTTAGATAAAGGGAGTACATTTAATATCTCAAGTGATACTAGAGAAAGAAGCACAGATTGAATCAGGGCTATCCCAGAAATAAAAGTATGTGAGGTAGTAATTAGAAGGCACTTTTTCTCAGCACCAACCAACCATACAATTTGAATTCAACAGTCTAGAATTTCTAGTGTTCCAATGTTTAAAATTTTGCTTTAATACCATCACCCATACATTAGGTATTTAAAGTGCCTTCCAAACCCCACATGAATTTTTTACAGAACAGCTCTCAGACAACTACTGAGAAAGTATTGTTGTAAATGGGGTTCCAGTTTTCTTGGATTTTGTGGTTCGCTTAAACCATAAAATTCAGTTCCCAGGAAATACTTGGAATTCGAAACCACAACTATAGTGAGATTTATGAAAACCACAAAAAATATATGTCCACGGATAAAAGTACTTCCATGGTATAATAATCATAGTACAAATTCATACATATCATGTTTTTTTAACCTTGTGAAAACTTTCCTGTGATTGCAGCTAACAGTAACTTTGACTTAAGGTGTCTCAGTGGTATTATTCCGCCATATTTGTGTAGTACTTGTTCATTTAGGTTTCATTCATTAAAAAATTTCACAAAATAGTTATTTAAAATGTAGAGAAAGTTCCAAAGTATCTAAAATTATTTTTCCTAATCATTTTTACAACATTTTGAGTGCAAAGAGGTGAACTTAAACACACAAGCTTTAAATCTGTTGCTGGATTAACAGAACACAGAAATTTTGCAAGGGAGATAATTTGATAAAAGAATTTAACAAAGATATCACTAGAGAAATAAACATTTCGCAATTTATCTCTCTTATTTCAACAGTGACCCCTAATTTTTATTTTTTATATGCAAACTATATAATGCTTTCAAAACACATGCAAAGTATGAACAAAATCTATAGTAGATTTTTAAAGCTATCCACTCAAAAAGTCATTTTCTCTATCATTTCTTTGTAAAATCCTGAAATTTTCAATTTCATTTTTTGTGCTTAAATGCCAGGTGACCCCAAAATTTTATTTCATATTTTTAACAATAATACAATTATGTTTCTACACAGAAAATTTCACAAAATTCTATAATAGGAAAATAATACCCTGCAGACACCTTAAACATGGAGGTAGGCAGTACTATACAATAAATATGGAATATAGATCCTTTTATTTTTGATACGGACTTTATCACGGCCAGTATCAAGTGAGCCCATTAGGGCGAGCTTGATGCGTTACGCCGTGATAAAGTCTGCATCAAAAACAAAATGTCCTATATTTCTTTTATCGGTAATTCACGTAATGATAAATAAAACTCATATTAAGTGGAAAAAAGCTGAAATTTCTATTTTAGCACAGTTAATCTATTGTTAATTGCAACATTTTTTTATGGATTCTTCATTTATCATATTACGTGTATGAACATGACAAATAGTACAAATTATGACTTCATCATAGCAACCCGCACATGACGCCTTCACGGTGATAATTTCGTGATAATGACCAGTTCGGTGATACTGAGATTATCAGTCTAAGTTTATACAAAGTACCGATTAGTATGACCACAACCAAACAAAATTTATAAGCTTTTACCATGTTTATACATGTTTTTTATGCGTTTTGGTCTTTCAAATATTTTTATTTGAAATGCACTAAAGGACATTAGGTGTTGAAATGGTCATCTACATAAAAGTAAATATTTACAAGATTTATAATTCATACCTTCTAAAGACTTTTCCTGTAATGGTAGCTAACTTGACCAATACTGTTGGTGGTAAGGCATGCTTAATCATCTCATCCTTCATGTCTAACAACTGAAATAGTACATATAGTTATGGGCATTTAATACTTACAGTCAAAGAATTGCACACCATCAACAATCTTCATCTGCTTGCAAAGACTAAATTTTCCACCCGTATTGATTGATTACATCCCACTTTTAAAGTGGCAGTCAAAATTTTGTTTTGTGCAGTGGTCCATCCCTTTTACCCTCAATAAGTATATCTTGTCTTGATAAAGCTCAAATATTGCTGTGTACATGTTTAACAATTATTAACTCAAGAAACATTCTAAATTTAAGTTTGGTGAATTAGTTAAGGTCATCATTGCAGTATATCTGTTTTATTTACATGAAAAACTTCTATTTGTAAACTCACTTCATTCAATATTGAACAAAAAAGTCCAACTCATTCTTGACACATAATTTCTATTGATGTAAGTTTACAATCATATTAACATTATTCATATACATTGTAATTTAAGTTATAATCAAACTTTTAAATTTAAAACAATTTTTAAATATCTGAAATAAAAGAGAGTTTGAAGAGTTTAGGAGTAGTAATTTTAGTGTATGCTTGACAGAATATTTCTAAATAACATAACAATTCATCATTTAAAAATCTTAAATATCTACCTCGGCAAGAGCTGTGTGGACCAATGCCATGGCATTCAAAACCCCATCACAAAGATTGTCAAATTTATTTGGTTCTCGTCGTTTTGCTGCTGGATCAGGTTCATCATCATCAGAGGAATCCGAGTCGTCAGATGAACCCTAAATGAAATTCAGAAATATGTTACTAAAAAATGTACATGCACATCAGATTTATATTCCTTTGTGAAAGACTTGGATTTGTTCATATTTAATTAATTATATTTGTATATCAGTTTAGAGTATAGGTTTCCTAATTATTCTAACACAAGAAAGAACCATTACCAGCTAGAAAGACACATCATAGCCTTCAACACTCAATAACCTAAAACAGGCATTGTATCTTTGGTTAAAAGTATCTGGATTATGTTTCTGAATAGGATATATATGCCTTATTGTATTCAAATGTTTTCATATTAAATGTAATTTCAAGTCTTTCATAGTACAGGCATAATAAATATAGTTAAATAGATTACAGTTACAAATGGACAGGATAAAACACAGCAAAAAATTTATACTTCTGTATGATTTTTTCTTCATCTTGAAGGTCATTCCAGTTAGTCATAGCATGTGGCAGCAGCAAACTGATAATATTACATCATCAATTGTGTCATTTATGACAAACAGATATGTAATTTCCAGGCAAAGAATTTTATTACAATATATATCTAAATATAAATGATGACCGGTTGCATTTAGGTCACTGAAAATTATGAATGGACACCTTATGTTGAGCCTGCGCACTCTGTTAGAAATCAAAGGCATCACTTAAATCAATTGTTACCATCTTTAAATTATTTTTACTTTCAATCCCAAAACTGAATATAGTGTAATAAATTTCAATTGTTTTTATTTCAAAACTGTGGTGCATCGCGAATTACATGTACTTAAAATGCACAAAGTCTGAAAGGACAGTTATTTACGCAATATAAGAATACGTATTGTGTATTCATGTGCAATTAACAGCCGTAGCTACAGGTGTGTATTCCCTGATGTCTACAATTGTTTTTAATAATCATTTTGTACACAAACTGAAAATAAATATCATATATGAAATATGAAATAAAAGCTACCCTTCTCTTTCTTTCATCATCTGATTCTTCCGGTTCTTCCTCCACCTCATGTAGGGCCTCAAACATCTGATTTCTCCCTGTATAAAAAATTATTTTATATACAAATGAAATAAAACTACCATATTCCAATTGAATTGACTATAAATACATCAACACTTGGTATTTACATACTAGTCAACTTTTGAAAATCCAATCAGAGTTTTTTTAAATATATGAAATAATTTGCATTGTTTTTTCATCTCATATAAATGGCTTTGTCCCTTTCTTGTATTTTTTTTTACTGATCAAGCATTTTTTTTTTTTTTGCTAACTCCATTCCGAAAGTCAACATTTATTTACAAGTACAATTTGTTACCATCTATTGCAGAAGCTTTTATTTTGTCTTTGTCATGCATCTTTGAGAGTCTAAGCATTGATTTTTAAATTTAATATTGAACAATTAATTTGAATGTGTAAAATAAATAATCTTGCTCTGAAATAATATTTACAGGTATACAACTGCAAAACATAATTTATATGGGTAAGTTTTAACATGAGCTTGTTTGATAATCTAATGCATTATTTCTTATACAATCTATACACAAAGGAGCATTTGTTGACCAACACCTGGTTTCGAAAGGTGCAGGTAGTGCTAACTGTGAGTGGATATACTGTAAGTATTCAGTAGTCGTCTTGTATGAGGTAAATGAATGAAACTATAGACAACAACACTCTTAGTTGCCACCTACTGGCAAAGCTACAGACTATATCGGTATATGGCTTCACTACAGAATTACTTCGAAATGAACAATGACTTTGAAATCACTTTCATTCATTTTTTATTTCAACTAGAAAAAGGTGATCAGCTGATCACAAAAGATACCCCCGCCCACAGGCATTATGTCTACACAAACTGTCATCATCCTGATACCATAAAATTCACAGATTTTGCCTTAATCAAGGGCAATAAATCTGGAGCACAAAATCTGGTCACAACCAAAATCCAACTTGACCTGTATTTCATAATTAGTAATATTGTCCCAAAATATTAAAACTTTCCCTCAAAGCAAACTGATGTTATCATATGGAAATCATAAAATTTACAAATTTAGCCAAAATCAAGGGCAATTACTATGGAACGTGAAATCTGATCATGGTAAAAATCTAACTTGACCTGTATTTTATGTATAGAAACATGGTCCTAAAATATTAAAGCTTTCCCTTGAATCAAACTGAAGTTATAATCCGGAAACCACAAAATTTACAGATTTTGCCTAAACCAAGGGCAATAACTCTGGAACGAAAGATTTGACCATGATCAAAATCCAACTTGACCTGTATTTTATGAATAGAAACATTGTCCCAAAATATTAAAACATTCCATCATAGCAAACTATTCAAAGTTATCATCCGGAAACCACAAAATTTACAGATTTGGCCTAAATAAAGGGCAATAACTCTGGAACAAAATATCTGATCATGGTCAAAATCGAACTTGACCTGTATTTTATGAATAAAAACATTGTCCCAAAATATTTAAACTTTCCCTTGAATCAAACTGAAGTTATAATCCGGAAACCACAAAATTTACAGATTTTGCCTAAATCAAGGGCAATAACTCTGGAACGAAAAATTCAACCACAGTCAAGATCAAACTTGACCTGTATTTAATCAATAGAAACATTGTCCCAAAATATTAAAACATTCCATCAAAGCAAACTGAAGTTATCTTCCAGAAACCCCAAAATTTACAGATTTTGCCTTAATAAAGGGCAATAACTCTGGAACAAAAAATTCAATCATGGTCAAAATCGAACTTAACCTGTATTTAATGAATAGAAACATTGTCTTAAAATATTAAAACATTCCATCAAAGCAAACTCAAGCTATCATCCAGAAACCAAAGTGTGACAGACAGACAGAAAGACTACGGACGGACAGACGGACAAGAGGAATCCTATATACTCCTGACCATTTAAGGCAGGGGTATAAAAATTATTTCTTTTATTTTAATCATTCAAGTATCACCTGAACTTCCAGTGAACCATAAATCGTAACAGTAATCAGTATAATTCATGCACAATTTCTTTTTACATACTTGTCCTGATGATGCCATACTTATTGGCAAACTAGTTGACAATTAAAACTTACACCAGGCATCAACTGAGACTGTTATTGTCCTAAAATAGTTTCATTTGATTATATACAGTCTGATTAAAATTAAGCGTATTCTGATAAATTTTTAAGAATATTTATGAAATTTTTATTAAGGAAGGTACATGTTATTGCATTTTGTTATGTTTTTTCAAATCAACATGTGGTATCGATTACAACAATCACAACTTCATTTAACAATATCATTATTATTTGTTGTTGTTGTCAGTTTTAAGTTCTAACAACTAGCAAACTGACAAATATACAAATATGTCTAAAAAAAATTTTGACACACAATGAATTGATTATTTTAGATGATTCTATATCATATTCATAGTTTTTCACATAAATTTTGGCAAAAAGGGTTTATGTTCAGTTTCATGATGTTTGTAACCATAATTCATGAAAAATAACCAAAAGCAAATCATAGAAGCTGGTATATGGGAATGGTCATGGGTTTTAATCTTATGCCTGGAAACTGAAAAATAAATCCTATGTGTATAAACCCGTAAAGATATAATGCACAAAAACCTTGCTGACCTGCAGCTGACCCCTGTCACAACAAATTAGATGCATTGAACATGTAACCAGACACAGTGTATCATGATTATATTTCATTGCAATAACATCTTTTTTACCAATTTACCAGATATGATGGATAGTACCATGTGATGTGCATTGTAACCATTTCCCCTAACTAATGGAATGATAATGCATATTTATATGATGTCATTTCTACAACACAAGACTAGAAAACAGATCAAGTCAGGGTGAGAAGTCAATGTTCTGTAAATATATTGGAGGAATGCCTAGCTACTGCCCATTTACCAAGAATTTGTTTATTTATTAATGAAAACCACTATTTTTTATCCCCTCGCCCAACAAGTTGGGGAGGGGATATAGCGTTTTACCCGTTCGTCCGTCCGTTCAAACCTAAGACCATATATCTTTTGAATAACAAGTCGTAGATGGACAATGTTTTGTCCATGGATGCATCTTGAGGAGTACTTGAGGTTGATATATAGAATAGGTGGATTTGACCTACATTTCATGCATGAGTGACTCAGGTTAAAGTTTTTGTAAGAGTCCAGATCTGGGATACTACAACTTGTAGAGGAATAATATTTTGTATGTAGATGTGTCTTGGAAACTTACGAAGCTCCAGGTAAAAATTAAGTCCCTTTGACCTACATTTCATGCATGAGTGACTTAGGTTAAAGTTTTTGTAAGAGCCCAGATCTGGGATACTACAACTCATAGAGGATTAATATTTTGTATGTAGATGCGTCTTGGAAAGCAACGAAGCTCCAGGTAAAAATAAGGTCACTTTGACCTACATTTCATGCATGAGTGACTTAGGTTAAAGTTTTGGTAAGAGTCCAGATCTGGGATACTACAAGTCATAGAGGAATAATATTTTGTATGTAGATCAGGGCTCACCACACTTCAAAAGAACAGGGAGACTTGAAGTCTCCCTTAGGGTACAGATAGGGAGACTTGAGGTCATGACAGGGAGACTTGTTCGCACCTATCTGCAACTGAATTTTCAAGACTTTTGTATTTGATTTACATACACTTATTCATCAAGAGCAAT
This sequence comes from Modiolus philippinarum, assembly GCA_002080025.1. Taxonomy (NCBI): domain Eukaryota; kingdom Metazoa; phylum Mollusca; class Bivalvia; order Mytilida; family Modiolidae; genus Modiolus; species Modiolus philippinarum. Next base: position 49,293 of record MJUU01002246.1, read on the forward strand.
AAATCTGATTAAATCATTCAAATATCATTGAAATTTCAAAATCCACAATGTAGATTTTATAAAACGTATGATTTTAGCTACATATCAATTTTATGTTTCTTTCACCCAAAAGCTTATGGTTGGAGGTGCTCCTGAATTAGGTTGGATTTACATGACATACACTTTCTTTTACTTATCATCTTAAGTAAATGAATGTTTATCATCCAGCTGCTCCAGAGACAGTTGCTAATCTGCTTCATTCTTTTTTTGAATGGTTCTCCAAATATTAGAAGGATATAGATTGTTTACGTTTGTAGATATTCTATATATAGACCACTTCCGGTTTGATCTGTAGTTGAAACGTAAATATCTAGGACAATTTCCAATGGATTTTTTTTTAATAAATGTACACTACAAAGTCAGTAAGTCTTGATTTTAAAACTATGAGATGATGTGAACAATCTTTGAGCTTTGCAAAAACAGGAATAAGCACTAGAAATCTTATCAATTTACTTCCTTGTTACCGGAAATAGAAAGGGTTATAATTAGAAGTGCCAAAATGGTCAGGGCGACTTGAATTCGCTTTTTGGAGCAACTTTAGGCGACTTGAGGCACAACAGGGCGACTTAATCGCCCTAATCGCCCAGTTTGGTGAGCCCTGAGTAGATGTGTCTTGTAAAGTTACAAAGCTCCAGATAAAAATTAGGTCACTTTGACCTACATTTCATGCATGAGTGACTTATGTTAAAAGTTTTTGTAAGATTCCAGATCTGGGATATTACAACTTGTAGAGGAATAATATTTTATATGTAGATGCATCTTATAAAGTTAGGAAGCTCCAGATAAACATTAGGTCTGTTGGACCTACATTTCATACACGAGTGACTTAGGTTAAAGTTTTTGTAAGAGTCCAGATCTGGGATACTACAACTTGTAGAGGAATAATATTTTGTATGTAGAGGTGTCTTGTAAAGTTAGGAAGCTCCAGATGAAAATTGAGTCACTTTGACCTACATGTACATTTCATGCATGAGTGACTTAGGTTAAAGTTTGTGTTACAGCTTGGATTTTAGATACTACAACTTGTAGAAGAATAATATTTTGTATGTTGACGCATCTTGTCAAGTTACAAAGCTCAAGATAAAAATTAGGTCTGTTTGACCTACATTTCATGCATGACTGAGTGACTTAGGATAAAGTTTGAGTTATAATTACAGTCTGGATTTTTGATACTACAACTTGCAGAAGATTAATCTTTAATCAGTAGATGCATATATGCTTTAGGTATGAGGCTCCTGATTGAAATAAGGTCACAACATTTCTTGCATGACTGGCTCAGATTTAAGTAACAAGCCAGACCTTGAATGGTACAACTTTCTTGAGTATTGCCCCTTCTCTTGTTATGTTTATAATTCTAAGCAACTACAGAAATTACATTGTTGAATCAATATAAACAAAAGGTGTTGTAGATAATTTTGTGATGAAGTCATTTACATTTTGAACAATCACAGAGCAGATAAATGCATACAAACCAAACCGGAAGTCATTCGAGAGGTGCTAGATTCAAGATTTTTTGTCTGGCATATGAAAAATCAACAAACTTTTGATGTCATTATTTTATTCATTTTCTTTCTAGAATTTCATAATACTTAAAATCTGATGAAGAATTTGTCATTTAAATTTCAAATATGTGTATATCGTATACATGGACCTTTCCATACGATTACTACCGATTCCCTAATGTTTCACCTCATCAAAAAATCGATATCCTGTATGTCCAAAATTATCTATAGATGATTGGAAAAAAAAAAAAAAACAGTGCACACCACAGCCACAGAAAAAAAACAACAACAAAAAAACAAGTTCCAATATGACAAATTGTCTTTGTTTAAGTTAAAGAAAGATATTTCAATTTTATATGACTGAAGAAAATTGCTGAGAAGAAGATAACTTCACACAAGGTATGTCTATTTACTGTTGTGCCAGTACGACCCTGTTCAGTTGGCTGTGGATAAAACGGGCACCTGCTAACTAAAAAGCAATACGATAGTTCCTGGGGCCAAAAATCGTTAAATATTCTTTCTGTGTGGTAACTTTAATGCTATGTTGACTCTTGGTTACATTGACTTTTTACCTCGATCCATGTTTGAAGGTAACTGATCACAAAAATACTGATTTGGACAAACAAGTGTCCTCCATCTTGTAAACGATTTGAGGTTGCTAGTCACGTGACTATACTCGTCCAGAGTAAAGTTGCTATTTTAGTTTTTGTAAGGCCACCATCTTATTTGTGTCCTATATTTCAGGAATTTAGCAAAATTACCGACAAAAAGTGTAAAAAAAGACGAAGTACTCTGCATGCATACGCTTGTTCGTTTGTAGCTTCATCTGTCAACCTATAACCAGAGACAGTCTCTGTTAGAACAGAACAAATCAAAAATTAGCAATTAAGGGATATGGAGTACATGCAAATGATACTAAAGAATATAATAATTCTTGGGCACCGGTGGTTTGTTGGAGATTTACATATGGGTGGCCATTATTTTCGTTAATATTTTACCCAGAGCGTAGCGTAGCGGAGCGAGGGGTAAAATAAACGAAAATAATGGACACCCATATGTAAATCGACTACAAACCACCGGCGAACATGAATTATTTCGATTCTAATATGACGTTTCATGATCTGCGCGGACCTATAGTGTACATTGTAACGACAGCCATTACTTCAGATTTACTGACGTTTTTGTGCATAAAACATATTGTGACGTCGTCAGTCAGTCAGCGTAAAGATTGTTGTGAAGTCGCTCATTATGTTATTGGAGATTTTCATATGGTTAGTCGTCATGGTTTCCGCAACGAGTTAATTCCACTGCGTTGATCGACACGAGTGACATTTTTATTGATATTCATGACTGCCGATTAGTTATGCTTTTTATTATATAGATTTTCTACTCAAAAACCGAGATTTTAGATGCGGATTATTTTTTTCATGTCAATACGCCAGTTGTTTACTTGACGACGACATTGAAGAGACATTGTGACGTCGCTTCATTAAGACGTCATCCAGTGACTAGAAATCCTTTATTTTCACCCGTGACAATATGACATTTATTTAACTGAGAAAACTCGATAAATCACCGCTATCTATATAATAAATTGTAAAACTAAGCAAGGAAACACCGCTTTAAATTGCTGTGTTTCGTCTTGAAGTCACCGTGGGGTCTTCAACAATGAGCTTTACTCATACCTCATAGTAAGTTCAAGACGGCCCCAGCCATAACATTTCTTCATTGGTTTTTCTAGACGGTACTGGTTTGATATTTGTTCACTGTAAGCTTTTACACACATTTCGGTTATACTCATGCTTTATAGTAAGTTCAAGACGGCCCCTGGCATAACATTTCTTCCTTGAATAGCGGTCTGCCATTAGCTGATTTTGGTTTTTTCTATGTACTGGGATGGCAACTGGCTTTTTATTCACTGTCAGCTTTTACAAACATTTCGGGTAATAGATCTTCAAATGTTTTGATTTGATTTGCACTGAAAGGGAACTAAGATCATAAAGATGGTCATATGAAGAAACAAAATCCACAGTAACTTCAGCATATTGTTATTTAGAATATTTATTCCGTTAGAAACCAACACTTTGCTTGCAGTATGGGAAATTATTTTAAACTGGCATACAAGGGGCATTGTTTTAAACAAACCAAGAATTAGCAATTAAGGGATATGTGGAGTACATGCAAATGATACTAAGTGGTAAAACTAAGCAATGAAACAACGCGTTGGTTGTTGTTCTTCATCTTGAAGTCACTGTGGGGTCTTCAACAATAAGCTTTACTCATACCTCATAGTAAGTTCAAATGATACAAGGTTTCTACAAATGCATGGTAAAACTAAGCAATGAAACAACGCTTTAATTCTTGTTCTTCGTCTTGAAGTCACCGTGGGGTCTTCAACAATGAGCTTTAGTCATACCTCATTACCTTTGGTTACTTATGGTAATTTTCCAGCACAGGACCATTACGGGTCCTCTTCGCCAGACTCTTCTATTTGTAAATCTTCGTATTCGTTTGTCACGTGACAGTCACTATGAATTGAAGATTTGTAATTGTCGTAGTATAGTTCTTTAATTCTTCCAGTATTTGTCAAGCCTGTTTTTGAACGTATTTAATGTAGGAGCGTTTATTACTTTGTCAGGTAATTTGTTCACTGTTCTTGCAACCCTCACCGCAAATGAGAACTTCCTTATGTTTAAGTTTGCTCTTTGGTCTTTGGTGGACAATTTTCATAGTAAGTTCAAGACGGCCCCAGCCATAACATTTCTTCCTTGATTTTTCTGTTTAGACAGTACTGGTTATTTGTTCACTGTAAGCTTTTACACACATTTCGGTTATACTCATACTTCATAGTAAGTTCAAGACGGCCCCTGACATAACATTTCTTCCTTGCATAGCGGTCCGCCTTTAGCTGATTTTGGTTTTTCTATTTACTGAGATGACATCTGGCATCTTGTTCACTGTCAGCTTTTACAAACATTTCGGTTAATAGATCTTTAAATGTTTTGATTTGATCTGCACTGAAAGAGAACTAAGATGTCGAAATGGCTCATTAAAATTATTGCAGTTGGAGTTAACATATGTGTTATGGTCTCGTGATCATGTACTCCATATTCTTTCGTTAAACATATGAAGAAACTAAATCCACAATAACTTCAGTATATTGTTATTTAGAGCATTTATTCCGTTAGAAACTAACACTTTGCTTGCAGTATTGGAAATTGTTTTAAATTGGCATACAACAAGGGACATTGTTTTAAACTACATGCCAAATTTCAAGTGGCAGTTATTGGGAAAACTGTTCCAAAATGTTTCTACAGTTGACCGAAAGATGTTGAAAAATTTAGTAAGTCGGCAAACAGGAAGTAGATGTCCGGCAAACCCAAAATCGCCCCTTGTGGTATTGGACATCATTTCAAAGTTGAAAAGTTTCAAGTGACAGTGTATAGTTACTGAGGGAACTGTAAACAAAAGTCCTGGCTATCATAGACAGTCAGACGGACAAAGTAATTCCTGATATCCCCCTGAACTCTGTTCGTGGGCAGGGGGGTAAAATTATTACCGAGGTACAAACACCGAATGTGTTAACTCAAAGTTGAAATTTGTAATTGTATTTCTTTTGCGTGCCAACTGTGGGGTTAATTTGTGTACTAACCTTTATTTTTTATGCACCATGGAAATGATTTGCACTAAATATAGAAAATTACATATTGTACAAGTTATTTACAGGTAGTTCAACTTAACATGCAAAGATTTGTGATGTAAATGATTTAAATATTCAATAAATTACGCAATAGAGTTTGACGGAATTGGAAAATGGCGCCCAGAAAAACAGTTCTTGATTACCAGAATTTGCATAGAATCTGCAATTCAGGAGACCAACTTTTTGTACTGATCCGCTCAGAATTGTCCAGAATCTACCAGGATGAAAGTATTGACCATGTAGCATCTCGAATTACCCGGAATCTGATTTTAATAAGGAAACATCAAATAACTTTTCAAGCAGATCATGCATACCCTTCCGGAGCACCTGATGATACCCTAGTTTTGTAGGGGGTTCACACTGCTAGTGCTGCACTAGTTATGTGGCGTTCTTGTTCATTTTTGTTTTATTTATTTTGTGTTGGATATGAATTGCAGTGATTTTTGGTTTATGATTTTAGAACCCCCTTTCCTCATTCTTGCTTCGGTATTCGTATGCCGATGTATATCTCGGACAGTGTCAAATCAGGGACTATATATAGCTATATATAGTCCCTGGTCAAATAGAATCAGTTAGCCTAAAATAATACGTGAATTGTTGTCTTTTCTTATGTTTCCTCACTTTGAGAATTGTTGTACAATTTTTGGAATTTGCAATACAATTTGGACTGAAAAACTGACATACTCATGAAAAATCATCGAGAATCGTATCAGAAGCTGATGAAACCTTGTGAGTTTACCATTTGATCTTTGAAGTGACTGGGCATTGAAAAGAGAATGTAGTTTACCTACCAAAAACCAAAATACAAATTTATTCAACAAAAAATATATATTATGCTTGTCATGTGTGATCTGAGAGTCTGCAGATCCATTAAACAGGTTACTAGTAATAAGTATTTTAGGGGAAGACCATTTGATTTTCGGGGGGGGGGGTTGCTACGGCGATTTTGTAAATTAAATTGGTGAAATTAAATATTTCAATCCCTCTTGTTGTGAAAATAAACAATTTAATTTTGATTTGAAGAATAGCTTTTTGTGTTTTTGTTGCATATGAATAATTTGATGTTACATTTGGTGAAAATAAATAATTTGTTCGAGATTTTTATGAAACACTGGGGTCGAAGTGCGTTTCGGGAATTTCATTATTTACGAGAATTAAATTTAATTTCTATAGATGCGACTCGATCAAGTGCCTTATTGGCGTCGATGTGCAATTTTTGCAGTCAGTTTGTTACTGGGACTAATATATATGTTATATTAGTCCCAGATTTGTTATTAACGCCAATATGGCACTTAACCGAGTCGCATCTATAGAAATTAAATGCCATTTACATAAATAAGGAAATTGATACGCACTTCGACCCCAGTGTGAAAATAAATAATTTTAATAAATGAATAAATCGCCCAAGCCCTGAAAATCAAATTCTCGCCCCTTAGTCCTATTTTTCAAATCGTAATGAATAACCAATGCCTTATTGCCGTTTCAAGATGACAGAAGTAACACGTACCGTGGATTTTTAACTGCATGGTTTTGTCAAGGTTTTAGAAAACGCCGACATGAAATAATCCGCTGCCTAATATATATTTTAACGCCGTGTTTAGGCTGGTTCGGAGCAGATCATTCCTACCTATGATACCAAATGTTTTGGGTTTGAGTTCATTCTCCTTTTTATTTGGTCATAGACCGTTCTATTTGCAATCACGAATAATGGCGTCTCACTCCATTTCAAATGCAACTCATTTCTATCTCCATCCATGATGACATCTCATAAATTTTCTCCTACGTTAGAGCATCTTATATCATCCTTTGTATTACCAGCAAAAGCATTTTATTTCCTCGCTGAAGAATATATCTAGTGACTTACACCACCAAGTTCACTGTATATACGCCGGAGGTAGTCTATGGTTGCTACTAAACGATACATAAATTATGAGACAAATAGATATGCTATAAGTGTTACGGCACGTTTTTCCTGTGATGAGTTGTATCTTGTATTGACTGTTTTCAGTTATTTATATTATTTTTCATTTCAGTTATGCCAAACAGCTACATTAAGTATAGCCAGGAATGTTTTCTGATGTGAGAAGATACGAAGCAGATACTGAATTGCAGCAGAAAACAGAAAGCCCCCTTCTCTTGAACAGTGAACTGCTGCATAAAAGAATTAAAAGAGATTCCACGTTCTCTTTCGTAGTGAACTGCTGTATAAATCGGAAAGCCAGAAGCGAACTGCTGCACAAACAGAAGCCCAATTTCTCTATAATTGAACTGCTGAACAAACAGAAAGCCGACTTTCTCCTTGATAGTTAACTGCTGTTAAAACAAAAAGACCGAATTCTATTTGATAGTGAACTGCTGCAAAAAACACAAAGTCCACATTTTCCTTGATAGTGAACTGCTTCACAAAACAGAAGTCCCACCTACCCTTTGATTGTAACCTGCTGCAAAAAACAGGAGCCCCGTCTTCTCTTTCATAAAAATAGCCAGATAATCTTTGATAGTGAAACATAGCTTTCTAATTCTCTTTAACAGTGAACTGCTACATAAAACAGAAGTCTCACCTTCAATTTGATAGTGAACTGCTGCATAAAAAAGAAATCCAACCTTTTCTTTGATAGTGAACAGCTTTATAAAACAGAAAGCCCACTTTTCTTATTAGAGTGAACTGGTGCATAATGCAGACAGCCCGAGTTCTCTTTTATTGTGAACTGACAGCCCAATTTCATAGCGAGCTGCTGCATAATACAAATAGCTAGACTCTCTTTGATAGTGAACCCTTGCATAAAACAGAAAGGCTGACTTCACTTTGATAGTGAACTTCTACAGAAAAAGAAAGCCTGACCTTTCTTCAACTGCTGCATAAAACAGAAATCCCAGTCTCTCCTCTCCATGATAGTGAACTGCTACCTAAAACAAAAAGACTGACCACTCTTTGATAGTGAAGTGTTACATAAAACAAGAAGCCTGACTTTTTTTGATAGTGAGCTGCAACATAAAACAGAAATCCCATTTTTCCTTTTAGAGTGTATTGGTACATAAAAAGACAGCCCGACTTCTCCGTTGTTTTAAAAACAGAAATCCTTACTTCCCTTTGATTATCAACTGCTGCATAAAACAGAAAGCCTAACTCCTCTTTGATATTGAACTGCTTCATAGAAGAGAAAGCTCGACTCCACTTTGATGGTGAACTGCTGCATTAAACAGAAGGCCTAACTTCAACGGCAACATTAAACAGAAAGTCTAACTTCAACTTCTGCATTAAACAAATTGTCAAACCCTCTTTGATATTGAACTGCTGCATAAAATAGAAAGCCAGAGTTCTCTTTGATGGTGAACTGCCGCACTGAACAGAAATCCCACCTTTCTTTGACAGTGAACTCCTGTTTTAAACAGAAATCCTTACTTCCCTTTGATTGTTTATTGCTGCATAAAACAGAAGGCACGACTTCTCTTTGATGGTGAACTGCTGCATAAAACAGAAATCCAACCTTTTCTTTGATAGTAAACTACTGATTTAAACAGAAATCCTTACCTCCCATTGATTGTTTACTGCTGCATAAAACAGGAAGCATGACATCTCTTTGATAGTGAACTGCTGCATACAGTAGAAGAGAAAATCTGACTTCTCTTTGATCGTGAACTGCTGTATTAAACCGAAATCCTTACTGCCGTTTGATTGTTAACTGCTGCATAAAACAGAGAGCCCAACTTCTCTTCGACAGTGAACTGCTGCATAAAACAGAGCCTGACTTCTCTTTGATGGTGAACTGCTGCATAAAACAGAAAGCCCACCCTTTCTTTGATACTAAACAGCTTTATAAAACAGAAAGCCCACCTTTCCTTTTAGGAACTTCTCTTTTATTGTGAGCTGACAGTCCACTTCTCTTTGATAGCTAGCTGCTGCATAATACAAATAGCTAGACTCTCTTTGATAGTTAACCCTTGCATAAAACAGAAAGGCTGACTTCACTTTGATAGTGAACTTCTACAAAAGCATGACTTTTCTTCAACTGCTGCATAAAATAGAAATCCAGTCTCTCCTCTCAGTGATAGTGAACTGCTACCTAAAACAGAAAAAACGACCACTCTTTGATAGTGAATTGCTACATAAAACAAGAAGCTCAACTTTTCTTTGATAGAGAACTTCTTCATAAAACAGAAACCCCATTTTTCCTTTTGGAGTGTATTTGTACATAAAGACCACCCAACCTCTCTTTGATAGTGAACTGTTTTTTGTTAACAGAAATCCTTACTTCCCTTTGATTGTTAACTGCTGCATAAAACAGAAAACCTGACCCTTCTTTGATATTGAACTGCTGCATAGAAGAGAAAGCTTAACTTTCACTTTGATGGTGAACTGCAGCATTAAACAGAAAAGGAAGTCTAACTTCAACTGCTGCATTAAACAAATTGCCAAACCCTCTTTGATATTGAACTGCTGCATAAAATAGAAAGCCAGGGTTCTATTTGACGGTGAACTACTGCATTGAACAGAAATCCCGCCTTTCTTTGATAGTAAACTGCAGTTTTAAACAGAAATCCTTTCTTCCCTTTGTTATAGTCCATTGTGTATGACCTTACCGGTCTACTAGTTCCTATTGTGTAACCAATTTAACAATTTCAGTAAGCTGTACCTATTATTTTTTTGAGCAACTGGTTTTGCTGGACTACAACATAGATTGGAAAAAGTTTTTGGTGGATTGCTTTTGTTAACTAATCAACACAATCAGGATCCTTTTGAATTGTCCAACAATACTATTGCATATCAATCTGTTATGGCCTGGGGAGGTTTTACCTTGATAAAGTTTTACCTTATAGAAAGATAAATCTATTTAATTAATGAAAGAAAAAAATGACAATTAATTCAAATTCCCTTTATTTATACTGCAATATTTACTTTTGAATTATGTAATTTCAAGAATTTTAATAAAGTACAATATTTTTTCATTAAATGTAAACTATTTATAGTACCTATTTTCATCAACAGATCAAGGTAAAACCTCCCCAGGCCATAACAGATTGATATACAATAGTATTGTTGGACAATTCAAAAGGATCCTGATTGTGTTGATTGGTTAACAAAAGCAATCCACCAAAAACTTTTTCCAATATATGTTGTAGTCCAGCAAAACCAGTTGCTCAAAAAAATAATAGGTACAGCTTACTGAAATTGTTAAATTGGTTACACAATAGGAACTAGTAGACCGGTAAGGTCATACACAATGGACAATAACTGCTGCATAAAACAGAAAGCCCGACTTCTCTTTGATGTTGAACTGCTGCATTAAACAGAAATCCCTACTGCCCTTTGATTGTTAACTGCTGCATAAAACAGCCTAACATCTTTTTGATTTTTGAAAGTGAACTGCAGCATAAAACAGAGGGCTTGAATTCTCTTTGATGGTGAACTGCTGAATTAAATAGAAATCCCACTTTCTCTTTGATATAGTGAACTGCTGTTTTAAACAGAATTCCTTACTGCTCTTTGATAGTTAACTGCTGCATAAAACAGAAAGTCTGACTCCTCTTTGATAGTGAACTTCTGCATAGAACAGAAGCCCGAACTTTTCTTTGATAGTGAACTGCTGCATTAAACAGAAACCTCAACTTTTCTTTGAGAGTGAACTGCTGCATAAAACAAAGAGCCTAACCTTTATTTGATAGTGAACTGCTGCATAAAACAGAGAGTCTACCTGTTCTTTGATAGTGAACTCTTGCATAACTTTTATCTGATAGTGAACTTCTTCATAAAACAGAAATCCAAACTTTTCTTTGATAGTGAACTTCTGCATAAAATAGAAATCCTAACTTTTCTTTGATTGTGAACTGCCACATAAAAGAGAAATCATAACTTTTTTTAATAGTGAATTGCTGCATAAAACAGAAATCCTAACTTTTCTT
>MJUU01002247.1:0-12723 GCA_002080025.1 Modiolus philippinarum
AAATTATCTTAATTGTGGTTTCGTGTTTACTAGGTAAACTGAAACTTGTTCAGCTGGTTGTGAAAAATGATATTAAGCAGACGACAAAAGTAAAGCATGTGCACACTTAATTGTTTTATGTGTTTTGTTTGACATACAATTACACATGGATTGCTGAAAACAACATGTTTTTTTAACACTTATATCCCCCTCCCGGTAGAAGTAAAGAAACATTTAGTACATTGCACAATAGTTATTTTGATTCTGTATAACGTAATAAATTTTGATATCAATTATTGAAAATTAAATCAAAACAAATAATGACTGTAATTGGATTCAAACACAGAAGTCACCGAAATGATCCCTCCAATCATTATCCAAGCATTACTAAGAAATCAATTTTCACCCCTTTTAAAAAATGGTGAATAAAAGGATATGGAGTAAATGCACATGAGACAAAGTCTCTACAAATTCACGGTAAAAAACAAGCAAAGGAACAACGCTTTTCTTCATCTTGAAGTCACTATGAGGCCATCAACAATGAACTTTGCTCATACCTCATAGCAAGTTCAAGACGGCCCCTAGCACCGGTTTATTGCTAATCGTCTCCATGTCTTCATTGGTCATGGATGCGGGATTGTCAACAAACATCAATTAAACTCGCAAAGTGCTCTTACAATCACTGTCATCCTTTGTTAGACAAAAACACTAGTGTCTTAAGCTAGTGGACGATTACAACATATAGACAAACACAGGGCACTCATCAAGTCGAATGTAAGAAAAATTGGTGTAATAAAATAGTGAGATGTGGGCACTTAAAACAGGTGGTCTGGATTACATTTGTGAGGATGAATAGTATATCCATATGAGAAATTCTCTCATGCACAAGTACACCATAACTGAAAAATATAGAGAGCAAACATCTCTCCCACGGGAAATCTTTTTACCTAAAAATTATAAACATTTATAATTAACTTATTGTGTTTCTGGCTACTCAGTGTTATCAGTTTGATTGCATTAGGAAAAATGTTATAATATTTCATTAATACAGTAGAATCTATTTATAGCTATTCAAAAACCCATTTAACACTTTATCTACCAGTGACGCATATAGTCGCTCTACTACCTAAGACCCATGGCCCTCCATACATTTCAATTGCAAACTTTTTGTGCGTGTCCTGCAGCCTAATGGCAAATGTCAGCAGCAGTTTATATATGTAGTAGTTTAAAAGACCTTTTTTGTAGTAATAACGGCTGTTGAAAGAGCCCCAGAAACAGAAAATTCAAAAAATCGTCTAATTTAAGGGAGGGTAGGTAACTTCAAAGATATCTCCGCTTGATAAAAGAAGGTGAAAATGCTCGAACTTCGGTTGAATAATGTAGAAAGATGATTGAGAATAACAGAAATATTACTATTTTAGGAACAATGTCCCTCAGAAAGAAACTGCGGCTAAATTCAGTGGAAAATAAGGAAATTGAGTGATTTTGACACTACCAGCTTTCCATACATTTCTCTGTAATGAACAATTCTTACGCTATTTATGTCAAAGATTCAGAAATGAAAGTGGTGTTACAGGCATAGCTACTGGCGCGAAGAGAAGCCGGTTCGGCACCACTTCCGGTTCTCTGGGACGACTTAAGTACGAAGAAAACCGTCAAAAACACCCTTTTTAGGTGGGGGTGGGTTGTTGAAATTTTGAATTTTTTCCTTGATCATTTTATATAAATATCTCCCCTAAATAAATTAGAGTTTTTTAAAGTGACATTTTTTGCACGCTAGCAGCATTTCATATTTATTGTTGCAGGTGGATACTTTATTTTCTGGACAACTTTTATACAGGTTAAAACAGTTCTATAATTATGAATTATTACATCAGGTTCCTTGTCACAAATAACTTCAGTTTAACCAAGTAAATGTTTTATTTTGAATCAAAGTTGCAAAGGGATATAACTCTTAACTATTTAGTTTTCAAAAATTATACTCCAGATTTGGATTTTAATGTCTATTATTTTATTTGAATAATTAAGTATTTTTGAGGTATATGATAAATATAGATTACATCACAAGATCCCGTTCATTACCATATTTTATCCACTAGAGATAGTTAAATTCTAAAATTTTAATTGCGAGGCTTGCCGAGCATTTTAAAATTTTTTAATTTAACTATCGAGAGTGTATAAAATATGGTAATAATCGGGATGAAGTGGTGTAATCTTTTTCTCTAATGATCAGTGATAAACACCGAGAACTGTATTCCGAATAGATTTGGCGGGAAATAGCACGGGGCTTTATTCAACATACGATGAATAAAGAAAATTTATCCAACGGGTCAAAACCGGTTTAAACTTGACATATCATTAGAGAAACACAATTTAATATATATATCTTATACATATATTATATACGTTCTATTAAGTATGGAGTATTTTCATCTACTGGTATTTTCATATCCCTGCATGTCTATTGCCCAACGAGGTCTATTGCTCAGTGCGGTCTGTTGATCGATGGGATTTATTGACCAGCGCGGTCTATTGACCGATGACGTCTATTGACCACTTAGATCTATTGCCCGATGAGGTCTTTTGACCTATGAGGTCTATTGCCCGATGAGGTCTATTGACCGATGAGGTCTTTTGCTCGGTGAAGTCTAGTGTCTTACATTTGAACTTTCTTTAACCCAGCCACTAATACATGTATGACAAAACTAACATGGTATAGCGATAAAAATAAAAACAATGGCAGCAAAATGGACGATATATATTTTACTACTGTATTTTAATCACGTGATTTTAATATTATTTGGAAATATGTGTAACAGTTTGTATGACCATCTGCACATTTTTGAGATAAAAATAATACAATTTGTAGAAAATCATGAAATAAAATAAATAACTGCCCAGTTTTTCATTTATCAAAATTACCAACATTGAAAAATATCTTTCAACATATTCTTAAATAATTTTTTTTATTTGTGAAAACGTATGCACTTAATAAATCTGCTATTAAACTACTAGTAAGTATTGAAACAGACAAACTTTTCGTGTGTTAAAATCATTGTTCTGCAAAATGTATTTATATAATATTTTCAACCATTTACTGTGCACATTCAGATGAAAACTTCAGCGAAGATGATAAAATTGGAACCTCAGTTGTTCCAAGAACAATTGAGAGGTCGATCCAATTAATTCAGGCCAACTATATATTTATATGAGGCCTTTGCGTTGAACAAACATGTGTAGGTGATACGAGTTATTGCTACAAAACTTTGAACTTTGGTATGAGACGTTGCTATTGGATGTATTCAATGCTGGAGAAAATGTGTGTCCTGTTACGATCTACATTTGTAGCAAAGGAAAGGGTGATTAAACCAACAGTTTGGAACCTATGGACCAAAAACTGATTTTCGACAATCGATTTCCGGTTTTCTTTTGCTTGTCGCTTTATAGTATCAATACCATTATAGTAACAATAATGTATTAAATACAAAAAAAGTACAGGAAGATGTATCAAAGTATCATGGACAACAAAAACTTCCGTTTTACGTCAATGTATATTGATAAATGTACATATTAGTTTAATCGGTTAATCTGAAATGAGAGCATTATGGCACAACTTCTGGAAAGACCTATCAAATTGTTCATCGAACAATTGACATACTAGTGGCTATTGCTCAGTGCGGTCTGTTGATCGATGGAATTTATTGACCAGTGCGGTCTATTGACCGATGGAGTCTATTGACCGATGACGTCTATTGACCACTTAGATCTATTGCCCGATGAGGTCTTTTGACCTATGAGGTCTGTTGCCCGATGAGGTCTTTTGCCCGGTGAAGTCTAGTGTCTTACATTTGAACTTTCTGTAACCCAGCCACTAATACATGTATGACAACACTAACATGGTATAGCGATAAAAATAAAAACAATGGCAGCAAAATGGACGATATATATTTTACTACTGTATTTTAATCACCTGATTTTAATACTATTTGGAAATATGAAGCCTTGTGTAACAGTTTGTATGACCATGCACATCTGCACATTTTTGAGATAAAAATAATACAGTTTGTAGAAAATCATGAAATAGAATAAGAAACTGCCCAGTTTTTCATTTATCAAAATTATCAACATTGAAAAATATCTTTCAACATATTCTTAAATAAATTCTTTTAATTGTGAAAACGTATGCACTCAATAAATCTGCTATAAAACTAGTAAGTATTAAAACAAATTTTTCGTGTGTTAAAATCATTGTTCTGCAAAATGTGTTTATATAATATTTTCAACCATTTGCTGTGCACATTCAGATGAAAACTTCAGCGAAGCTGATAAAACTAGAACCACTGTTGTTCCAAGAACAATTGAGAGGTCGGTCCAATTAATTCAGGTCACCTTTATATTTATATGAGGCCTCTGCGTTGAACAAACATGTGTAGGTGATACGAGTTTTGAACTTTATATGGGACATTGCTATTGGATGTATTCAAAAACAGTAAATAGATAAAAACTGTAGATAAAAATGCTGGAGAAAATGTATGTCCTGTTACGATCTCATTTGTAGCAAAGGAAAGGGTGATTAAACTAACAGTTTGGAACCTATGGACCAAAAACTGATTTTCGACAATCGATTTCCGGTTTTCTTTTGCTTGTCGCTTAATACCATTATAGTAACAATAATGTATTAAATACAAAAAAGTACAGGAAGATGTTTCTTTCAAAATCAGGTCAATATCAACGTGTCATGGACAACAAAAACTTCGTTTTACGTCAATGTATATTGATAAATGTACATATTAAAGGTATATACCGGTATATATATAGTGTCTTAGTTTAATCGGTTAATCTGAAATGAGAGCATTATGGCACAACTTCCGGATAGACCTATCAATTGTTCTTCGAACAATTGACATACTAGTTGTATTATCTGGTACTTCATCCGTAAGATCTCCTAAGTAGTCTCCCAAGTCGAGTTTCCACTCTCCAGTTTCAGATGTATAAACAGTAGAATCGGTATCGGCGTATAAGGCTCGCCTGTCTAACTTCTCCAAATAACTATACAATTTTAAAAGGACTTGAGCGGTTGTATAAGCAGCCATGACGACATTAGTACACCCGGAGTTTTCCACAAACTTTTCTCTATACTGGTATCTAAATTCCACCATCTCATTATTGACAGGATAAACACTCATGACGATAATTTAGTGACTGGTAAACATATCGAAATAGTCCACAGGTTCACTCACACATTTGATTTGGGGTAAATTGCTTCTTTGTCCGAGTTTTCCCCGAAATCTTTTTAACATGGGTTTAGCTAATGATCTCAATCCAGGATTTTTCTTGATGTTATCATAGTCTAGGAATATACCCTCCTTTTCATGGTAGTTTCAAATATACTTCAACTCGTTATCTTCGGTGTCACACCACTCGGGCCATCTACTAGCTTCCTGTTTCATTTTAAGGAAAGTATTGATATACGATGAAAAGACCACTGGTCTTTGAAATGGGGTCATATTGATCTATCTCCAAGTGCCACACTTTATAGATCTGTCGAATTATGTACAAAGTATCCTTTTTCCAAAGCTTTTTTCACTTCGTCCGTCACCCACGTCTCACCCACGTTCCAGTCAGTGCTCGTTGATCATCGATATGTTCACACGGTGTTTGTTGATTCGATCCCGCACAGGTGTTGCATAACGCAAACATGATCTTCGCTGGTAGTACTGGAATGTAGAGTCCTCTGGGTGGGATCACTTGGCGTTTTTACCGGTTTTATTAATGTAAGGATATAACGATGTCACATCGTAATAATCAATGAAGTATCTTTGTACAGCGTAAAGGCTTCCGTTCTTCCACCATAAAAAGCATCTCTGGATTCCAAAGGAGTGATCATCTCGGATTGTTGAAGAAAGTGTCTTAAATTATCATTGTCTTGAACCTCTTTATGAAACTCGCATTCCCATTTACCTATATAGATATAACCTTGGTCTTCCAAATACCGTTTCTTTTCCATAGTACGTTGATGTAGGTCGCTCATGGTCATACCGTTGACTGGATTTACGGTGGTAGCACTATAACAGTGTAAACATCCATGCCCGAACTTTCCATTGAACTCTAACACATATTTTCCGTTTTCGTTCTCGTAGTATCCATCCACTTTGTAGGGTCCGATTTGTTTTTCACCTCCATTTTCTGCGTGCTGTATGCGGACTCCTTCTTTTTCCGATAGGTATTTGATCCACTGCATGGCTTTCAATAAATGTTTGTCATAGGGGTGGTATCCATGTGGAGGGTCTCGTTGGGGTCTAAGCGCGACACGGGATCGACCGTCTTTCTGTAAGCGTGACTCGTGAAAGTCAACTTATTGTGCGTGAAAACGGGAAACGAAGTAGAGCGGGATACGTGAAATTAGATAAAAATACTTCGGGAATTCGGGAAAATAATGATTTTACTAAGCGGGAATTTCAGTTTTTCGTTATCAAAACCTTGAATGTATGTACGACTTACATTCAGTGACGTTCTGCAAGATACATTTTGATCTTTGACTGGATCATGCTATTTTGTATTGGAAAATGGGATCGATTCAATAAATGTGTGCATACCTGACCTTCCTAACCAATCACATGCAGCTTTATGTTGTGCAACGGATGACAGTGTTTGTAAGAGTACTTTGCCCGATTTGTTATGCTTGTTGACCACCTCGCATCCATGACAAAATGGATACATGGATGTAGCGTTGTTCAGCATTATAGCAAGTGAATTCCGCTCAAACCGGTGCTAGGGGCCGTCTTGAACTTACTACGAGGTGGGAGTGTTTGCTCTTTGTTGAAGGCCTCATTGTGACTTTAAGATGAAGAACAACAATTAAAGCGTTGTTCCATTTGCTTAATCTTACCATGTTTTTATAGGGATTTTGTCCCATGTAGATTTACTCCATATCCTTTTATTTATTCATGTTATGAATGTTTCTTTGTTTGTTTCTATATAAATAACTGGCAGTGCCTTTGTAAAAAGATGCTACATTGTGTATGAATGTAAACAATATTAAATCAGTTTCCGTCTACAGTTGATGAAATTGTGTTTTTCTTTAACACAGAAGCTGACAAAAGATATACACACGTCACAAAACAACGGCAGTAGAATACCGAAGGAACAAAGAACAAGATTACATAAATCAAAAGTCCAGAGCTGATCAGAGATGAACACCAGAAGACGGAAGACCAAAGACGCTACACAACCACAAAACACAAATACTACAAATACAACAATCAAAACTAAAGCACTAACAGTGTGAACTCTCAAAAAGAGTGACATCAGGTGCTCCGGTAGGGTAAGCTTGTCCTGTCCTGGATACAGCACCCAATGAAGTATTCATGGTTTTGAAAAATCTGTTTGCTGGCTGATCGGTTAATGTCATTTTCTACCCGTAGACACGACCAATTAAAATCAATGGTACGTGCAACTTCTCTAACCCTCAAACAGTACCAAGGTTAAGATTTGGAAAGCGTCTGTAAATCTCTTTTACTAGTATTAGTATTTAGACAGTAACAAGGACAAATTGGTATCACAAATATCACTGACGAAGACAAAACTAAAAATCCACAGTATGATATACAAGACAACACAAAAAACTAAAGCACTGACAGTGTGAACCCCATAAAATTGAGGGCGACATCAGGTTTTCCGGAAGAGTAAGCATTTCCTGCTCTGTATACAGCACCCGTCAATCTGTCAGTGGGACAATCCAGAGTAAAGTCAGAATCGGTAATGTCAAATCGGGAATGACGTTAATCTAGCTGAAAATGTCAGTTTTCATTTGTTACAACAACATTTCATATCTATCTATGATGTGGTGACGGCCATAGAATTTCTGAAGGGACGAAAGTAACAACGACTGAACATAGCCCTGACTTAGCAGTTTTTGTGACAGTGCTTTTGCTCATTCCACAAAGTCACTGTATGAACTACAACAAGCTCTACAGTAACGAATTACATGTAATTGTGAAATATACACTCCATATGCTGGGGAGGTACATGTAGGTATATTGCTGCTGAGAAAGGGAAAGTTTACAATTGGGAACTCAAAATCATCACGTTTGTCATATAACTTAGATTTCAGACGTCCATGGGTGGTGGAGACAGATTTTTTGAATCGGTTCTATACCGTCGCAGAATACTGGCCAGTGCCCAAATCCATGAGGGATGTGAGAAGTTTCGATTGAACCTGCTCGTACTACCGCATGTATATAAAATGCTTTTCAGAAATAGCCAGACCCCTTCATAAGTTGACAGAACTGGGGAAAATATTAAATGCCACGAGAATGTCAGACTGCAGTGGACAAACTTAAAAAATGACTTGTGTAGGCCCAAATTTTCGGATACCCACGGATACCAGTAGAACGTAAATGCCAGCTTCTTGGAATAGGTGCTGCATTATCTCAAATACAGGGTGACAAAGAGAACATGATAACTTATTTTGGTAAACGTTTGAATAAACAGAACGCAATCATTGTGTAACTCGTCGTGAATTACTTGCAACANCCCCCCCCGAGAAAAAAATGGATCGATCCAATTTCCCCCTTGGAAATTCTGGATCACAGCCATTTTCCCCCCGAAAAAACTGGATTACTTTTTCATATTAAAGACTTTCCCCCCATGCTAATACCCCCTTTAATTTGGATATGCATCATATTCCGGATTGCATATTTTTTCACGAAAATTATCTGCATTTTAGAAATGACACCGATCTAATTTTTCGTCTATGATCACATACATGTTGTATTCAACAAAAACGAGGTTTGATAACTACTAGTATACTTTCCGTCTGTCCATGTGCTTGAAATTGGTTTTCAATCCAATTTATTAGCCTTCGTCTACTTATTACAGTAACTTTTTATTTCTCTCTGTATGGTCCAAGCAAACAAAAACACATAGAAATAACTGTTGCAGGGTTGGATTGAATCAGCTCTGGATTCTGCTTCTGGTTCTAGACACGATGAAAGAAAACCCCAGCATAGGCTCTGCGCTGTCGGCTTCAACAATGAATTTTCCATTTACTTACAGGTGGAAGTGTAAAATCCTCTTAGCCATCAGTGCTTTTTTTTGGATGGGCGACACTCACTAAGATGACACGGACCTCAGAAGGGTGGATCGCAAAGAGTAGTTGCATTGTGATGTCTGCAAAGCTCTTCTGTCGCCTAAATCACGACATTTCGGGTGTTCCGCTTCAGCTCAAATGAAAGGTATTACACATAATACACTGTTGTGAACCCGATCGGTGCAGAATTCGAGTTCACCGGTGTAGCGGAACCAAGATGGAGGACAAAGTCACTTGCAACGGGTAGGGTCATTTATTTTTACCTCGTAACAAAAACGGTTAACTGAATTTCCTATCTGTTTGTTAATTATCAAAGTTGATAATTGTTTTACTTTTGTGTCCACCAGATATCATTTACTTCGAAGAAAACCTGTCAGAAAGAGGCCTTGCATTCCAACACGTATTTGAAGCGTAAGATCGACTTTATTTTCCACATATTTCTTCACTGAAAATTTTGTCGGGATAATTGCACGAATGTGTGGTAATTTGGTATTGGTCTTTCATTGGAAACACCAAAAATATGGTCCAGAATAATCATTTTGATGAGTTTCGAGGGGCCTTGTTTTTGTTTGTATTCACGGTGTAGACTTGCGATAATAGACCACTTTCATGTTTATTTCTTATCCCGACTTTGGCTCCGTTTTTATAACTTTTTCCACAAAGGGAAGTAACCTACTGACCCGACAGTCAGGTTTACGGTTCAGCTGTAATAAGGGACAGCAGTAGATTTTGAATACATGGGTATCTATCACTGGACTAGGGGTAATATCTCGATTGTCTTTAAATAAATTATTTCAAGCTATTCGGGTACTTACCACAGTGAAAAGCATAACTGTTGCCAGAGAAAATATTTACTGACCGTCCTTTCCCTAATGAGACCGAAAACCAGAATGACGGGTGTTAGCGAGTGACGTCCCTTTGAAAAACATGCTAAATTAGCAGTCATCCCGTAAATATGAAATTCGTCTATTGATCAGTTTTTACCAGAAAAGTTAACTGTGTAGATCAAATATCGCTATTGATTGAACAAAATCTGGAAACGGTTTAGATTATAAACAGGAAAATTTAAAATTCCCAGAAATTGGTATTTAAAAGATGGTAGTGCATATTTACACTGAATTCCAGATGGTCTCATCAAAATGTGGAGACATCAAAAAGGTATGTTCAACTTTAGAGCATGTGTGACGAGATGTTCACAAAAAGCAAGGATAAAATTGAGGTTTTGCCTATTTCGTAAAGAAGCATAAAACGACACATCAACCCAAATTAAAAAAAAACAATACAGCTTAAAAGTAGTAAAAATGAACGATTAAGTATCATTCCTTTTGATTAAAAAAACAAGCTTAGTTAGAACTTATAAAAATAATTTAGATATACAAATGATGTCCCGTCTATCCGATTTATGTTATATGTTTCTCTCGATAGTAGTGAACCTCTTTTATATGAACCAAGCATATTTTTTTTATTCGGAATAATGCCCCGGACTAACGCCTTTTAATAAATAATAAATTACCCCTTACTACTTGAAGCCCACTATTAAATCAGGTATTCCCTGATGTTCAACGGCCTTGCTGATAAAACGTTTATTGAATTATCAAAATCAATTTGCACGATAACACTTCTTGACCCACGTAATAAATTATAATAACAAGGTGTTGAATATTCCTCACAAAAATTAAACCAGATAACATCACCCTGACGTACACCCTTTTGCATTAAATTATTACGCTGACTGGTCATGGGTAAATTATATCGGGATTATTCGTTTTAAACTTACCTACAAGACAGAGAAAATTTAAGCCATATCAAACCTGTTCATTAAATGAGTAGCAAATTCTTACTTATACAAAACCTACTTTACTTATACAATTATTTACCTCACATAAACTGAAATATTGTATTCCTGATATTCATAAGTCTGTACGTAAAAATTTTTGCAAACAATGTGTTGGACATTGGTCCAAATTGTCATTCCTACGTTACATTTAGTCAAAATAATTTCTACTGTACAGAAACGTTGAATTTTAGAATTGGAAAATTTGAACGTCACGACAAGGAACACGTGTGGGAGAGAATAACCACCTTTTTAAGCCCTGATCCTCCTCTTGTCAGAAAATTGTCAAATTTCATGGATGGTTCTGAACCTAAAATAGCACCTTTAGATGAACTATAAAACCATTAACTTTCTGACATAATGCAATAATTAAGGTATGACTATTTTACTAGTTTGCGGATCAAGAGATGGGGGTTAGGGTCGAAATCCCGTCCTTTATTCATGCAAAATTTAGGAAAAATGGATGAAAATGGCACAATCCATCTGACACCCCCTTTTTCTGGACTGGACAACGCCATTATGATATTGACATTCTTCTGAACGTTTTTTGTTTGGTCAAAACGTAATTTACTAAAACGACGAGTTCGCAAAATGTCGTTTACGAGAATAGAAGATGAATTTCTGAATCGGTCCATTTTATTGGAAGGTACAAAAAAATACCAAAGTTGCATCATTAACAGTAAAATTTTTGAGATTTGGGTCTTACGTTGTATTGATCATCAATTAAATCAAATAATTAATATTAAATAGTTATAATGCAGAAGATAGGTGAAGAAAAATTACCCTCTCATGTAGGGCCAAAAATGTAAAGAAATAACACGCAAGGAAAATCAAATTTTCACGATTCAAAAAGACTTAAAAAAAATCTAGAACCTCTTTTATAGTGCTTATAGTATGACCAATATATCTACTGGTAAAACTGGTTTTGTTTTTATTTGTTTTCAAAGGAAAATTATTGAAATTTACATGGGAAAATGGCATTCGTCAAGGAGATATGTTACATTAATCTATTTATATGGTAGTAATGTTTAAACCTCGAGATATATCATCCTTTCAATAAAATGAATTACATGTAAAAAGTGGTGTGCATATAGGAAATATTATGTACAAAATTTTAGATAGGATACGTTCCGGGTGTCTGGGAAATATTTTATTGATAAATATTTTTTGATTCAGCCAGATTATTGTTATTGTTACTCTAAGCAATGACTAAAGAAAAAAATCAGATTTTTATTATTAGAGAAAAAACGCTTCAATCTTTGTCAAAAATGCACAGAAACCGTTTACAAGGCATGAAAATCAAAATCAGCAAAGTGTATGCTTTGTACAATTTGAGCAATGCGTTTTCAAAGTTGCAAGAAAACATTGATCTTGACAGTTCTTGAGGAAGCTATAAGAATATGTTAGTCAGTTTGTTTCCTTATATGGGAATGGTTTCCTGGTATCAAAGAAGAAGTGATGTATGAACCTTTTAGATAAAACCAACCAGTTGTATTTTCTATAGATATACGTAGGACCATGCAAATTACAAATTTTTACTTTTATTGCCTCAACATTAATACCCTTTAACAGCACCACTTGACGAAATCGGCATACATATCTTCACTATCTTACTAAAAACAGAAGCTCTCAACCAGCGACAGGTCTCGACTCCCAGCTAAATCAAGGTTGTCGACATTGATATGTCACGCGCTTGAATCGCTCCCATCTCGGCGCGAACAATGCGTCTGTTAATAGCATCCTATTATCCTATGACCTAATATGTTCTTTTTACGGAACCCTCTTTTTAATCAATGAAATGACTGAAATTTAACTAATA
>MJUU01002247.1:35661-50207 GCA_002080025.1 Modiolus philippinarum
TAGGCTTTTAGTGGTAGGGAGTTCATATTTGGTATGTAACTTCCTTATGAGGAGAGCTTTCTAAAGGTACCATTTTTGTAGACATTTTGACCTTGACCTTGCCCTGAGGGCAATTTTTTTTAAAACTTGAACCTCACTTCTAGAATTAAGTTTAGTGGTAGGGTGTTCATATTTGGTATGTGACGTTCTTTTGATGAGAGATTTCTAATGGTACCATATTTGTAGACATTTTGACCTTGACCTTGCCCTGAGGGCAATTTTTTAAAAACTTTTAACTTTGCTTCTAGAATTAAGTTATTTAGTGATAGGGTGTTTAAATTTGATATGTAACTTTCTTGTGAAGAAAGCTTTTTATTACTTTCGAATTTATTGTGCATTGAAGTTACTGGAATTTCCGGCGAGCTATGTTGTCTTCTGACAACTCTTGTTGGGGTTTCCCATAGCAAAACATGGACTTAGCCATTACATTACAAGGGGGTACCCATCTCTTATCTGCTACTCCTCCTGAACCAGTGAACAAATTTTCATGAAACTTTAACACAGTCTTCATGACATAATGTAGATTTGCACCTCCTATTTCAAAATTTGATTTGATTGATTTTATAATTTTCTGGAATCAAATGGGGTTGTGGGGGGTATTTATTAGTGAGTTTTGCTCACAGTTTTTCTAGTTTCATTGGATTTCAACCCGAGTTTTTACTTTGGATTTCTCTTGATGGCAGTCAACAGAATTTCTTAGCTCTTACAATATCCTAGAAATAAGGGATTA
This sequence comes from Modiolus philippinarum, assembly GCA_002080025.1. Lineage (NCBI taxonomy): Eukaryota > Metazoa > Mollusca > Bivalvia > Mytilida > Modiolidae > Modiolus > Modiolus philippinarum. The sequence continues at coordinate 36,431 of MJUU01002247.1, forward strand.
AAAGGGCCAATTTTTATTTTCACTTGTTTGTGTCAAGGTCCTTATTGTGTCCAGCAAATTGTTGTGTCCACATTCATTTTAGTTTACACTTGTTCAAATTTCAGTGGTCGACATGCTGCGGTCGTATCATGCTGCGTTCGGCGTAGCCCTTTATTCAAAATTACAGTGGTCATTAGCCGAGTTTAAAGTGGTTTATTGCAGGATTTTATATTGCAATCAATAGTCAAAGCCCAGATTTGTCCCTGTGTTTGCACAAATGGTGTTAATTTTGCTCAGAAATAGGGTATGGTTCACAATTTTGGGGCATTTTTTTTAAATTAAAAGCCCAAAACAAGTCTTTAAATCAGCTTTGATTGCTTGATTTTACTTGTTATGAGATACTTTAATTGCACATTATGCTAAAAATAAGTTTTGTTTGGAGATATGAATATTGGATACAGAATTTAAGAAAACAAGGCCCTCTGTCGATCAATTTTGCCAATTTAGCTGTGAACTATTGTCCGCCTTTACAATTGTTACATGTACCTATGATAAAGTCTGGGGAAGGAATAAAACACATGATCATAAAATATTGCCCTCCTGGATTTTCCAATGAAATGTAAATGATAACAGGAAGGACACTTTTTCACAGGATACTATTTTGGCTTACATATGCTCTTTATATATTTCAGTTATTCAGTACTTGTTCGTGAGAGAATTGTTCATAAGGATATACATGTACTATAATACTTTCAAATTTTAGCATTTATTATTTTTTGTAATTTATTGTTCTGACCACCTACAATGTATTTAGAGTGCCCTATGTTTGTCTACATATGTACATGTTGTACTTCAGTAATCCTTCATTAGTTGCAGACAATAGTGTTTTTGTTTAGGTAACTGATGACAGTGATTGTATGAGACAATAGTGCTTTTGTTTAGGTAACTGATGACAGTGATTGTATGAGACAATTGTGCTTTTGTTTAGGTAACTGATGACAGTGATTGTATGAGACAATAATGCTTTTGTTTAGGTAACTGATGACAGTGGTTGTATGAGACAATAGTGCTTTTGTTTAGGTAACTGATGACAGTGATTGTATGAGACAATAGTGCTTTTGTTTAGGTAACTGATAACAGTGATTGTATGAGACAATAGTGCTTTTGTTTAGGTAACTGATAAAAGTGATTGTATGAGACAATAGTGCTTTTGTTTAGGTAACTGATAACAGTGATTGTATGAGACAATAGTGTTTTTGTTTAGGTAACTGATAACAGTGATTGTATGAGACAATAATGTTTTTGTTTAGGTAACTGATAACAGTGATTGTATGAGACAATAGTGCTTTTGTTTAGGTAACTGATAACAGTGATTGTATGAGCACTTTGCATGTTTAATTAATGTTAGTTGATAATCCCACATCTGTGACCAGAAGAGACATGGATGTAGCATTGTTCAACATTTTGCAAAGTATTCCACTCAAACCTGTGATAGGGGCTGTTTTGAACGTAAAGCTGATTGTGGAAGGCCTCATGATGACTTCAAAATGAAGAACAACAATAAAAGTCTTGCTTGGTTCAACCATGTTGTCTCATGTACATTTTTATTCACATAAAGGATAGAACTAACCACACAGGCAATACTCTTTAGATGTATAAGAGCTTAAGAATATAAGGACTGGGACAACTCGGCCACTGAATATAGACAAAAAATAAAAGTCTGCTCATACAATCAGGGATAGCACAAGCAAGGGTTTGTGAAGGTTAAAACAATAATTTTACATACTTTTCGTTTTTTTTGCCATCACTTTGCATCCGTCTGTTTGTTGTTAGTCCATCAACACTTCCAAAAATCTTTTCTTCTGAAACTGATGGGCCAATTGTAACCAAATTTGGCCTGAATCATCACCAGGGTATTGTCTGTTGTCCGACGTCGTAAACTTTTCCTTTAAAGAATGTTAACTTCTTGAGAACTACTGAACGGATTTGAACCAAACTTATCATGAATGATGCCTATGGGGTTCTTGAACAATTGTAGTTACTTTGGTGCCTATCCATCATCCAACATGGCCGACAGCATGAATCTTAATTTCAACATTGGACCCTTTGGGAAAATGCATATAAGAGGGTGGTAAAGGGTTATTTTCGTGCAACGTTTTTGGCGTTTTATAAATTCGTGTTTTCGTGTTTTGTGTTTTTATTCCTCGTGTTTTCGTGTCAGCATTATTCCACGTGCCTCGTTTTTGTCCATATTTTGAGATCGTGATTCGTTTTTGGATATTTTATACTTCGTGCGTGTTCATTTTCCTGTAAAAAAATCTGGACTTGTTACAATTAGAATTGTAACGGTACCGGAAAGTATCACAGAGCAAAATTTCATAGATTTTCATTGATTTTAAGAGCTTTCAGGTAAAAAAACTTTAGATAGGATCAAGTTTACGGTGAACTACGAGCATCAATTTTCCGTGTTTCGTGATTTGCCATTTTTATCACTCGTGATTCGTTTTCGGCAATTTTTAAGCACGTTCTTTCGTGTTGAGGACCCCCCTTTCCACCCCCATATAAAAAACTTCTTCTTGAGAACCATAAAATGGATTTCAGCCAAACTTGGCATGAATGATGCTTATGAGGTGCTGACCAAGTGTTGTGACTTTGGTGTTGATCCGTCATCCAACATGGCCGCCAGCGGGGAACTTAATTTTAACATTTTATCCTATGCGAAACTGCAAAAAAAGGACTTCTTCTTGAGAACCACTGAATGTGTTTGAACCATACTAGGCATGAATGATGCTTATGAGATGCTGACCAAGTGTTGTTACTTTGATGCTAATCTGTCATTCAATATGGCTGCCAGTGGGGCACTTCATTTTAACATCGGACCCTATGGGAAAATGCATACAAAGAATAACACTTTACAGCTAGAAGCAACAGAACGCAACACAGTTATTTGAGTCTTTGACCTATTTTTATGCCCCGCCCATGAATGTGGAAGGGGCATATAGTGTTACTCTTGTCTGTCCTTCCGTTAGTCCGCATTTCCGGTTAAGTTGTGCGTTCAAGTACATTGGTCAGAGACTGTAAGAGGTAGAACAATAATAGTAGCCCAGTTAGGTATTTGATAGTACTACAGTACAGAAAGAGATATACCATAACAAATCACTTGGAAAGACATAACTTTTAATCCTTTAGACATAAAATCACAGACATACTATCACTGTGATAGACCTAAAAAAGCCATAAAACTCTTGTCCGTCCTTCCATTAGTCAGAACGTCAGGTTAAGTTTTGTGTTTAAGTACATTTGTCAGAGACTGTAAGAGATAGAATAATAATAGTAGGCTAGTTAGGTATTTGATAGTACTACAGTACAGAAAGAGATATACCATAACAAATCACTTGGAAAGACATAAATTTTAATCCTTCAGACATTAAATCACAGACATACTATCACTGTGATAGACCTAAAAAGCCATAAAATAGAGTGGGGAGGATTTAATTTCATTACCCATTTTACCTGTAGTTATTTTGAAGTTACCTGCTTAATTAGTTTTTTACCTGTAAAATAGGAAATGTCCTGACAAAACTTCGGTTTTATTGTCCCAATAAAACAAAATTCAAGGAAAAAATTAATCCCCATCACTTTCCAAGACATTTCCACTATCACAGTGATTAGCTATGGTATATCTCTTTCTGCACTGTACATAGTTCACTAGGAAGTTTGACTCTTCGACCTACATTTTACACTTCAGTGACTTTGGTTAAATTTTGTGTTAAAGTCCAGTTCTCAACAAATACACATTATAAGACAATGATGCATGTTTCATCAAATTAATTGCCCTGATGAGTACTACCCAAATCATTGACGATAAGGTGGCTTTGACCTACATTTTACACTTCACTGACTTAGTTAAGTTTTGCGTTAAAGTCTATTTCTCAACTTCTATGTATCGTAGCATCGTGATATTTCACTGTAACATTCATGTAAATGAGATCTGCCGATTTCACCAACAACTGGGTTTCCATAACTTACATTTTATGGTTGAATGACTTTGGTTAAATTTTGCATTTCATCTTTATACCCCTGCTTTGCGGGAGGTATATAGTGTTCATGGTGTCCATCCGTCCGTCCGTCTGTCTTTTTGTATCCAACAGCTGGTATCCATTACTAAAACCACTGATTGGAATTTCATGATACTTAAGCAGGAGCTTAATTACATATTGTAGATGTGCACTATGCTTTTTGTTTTCCAATAATTCCCTTTTTTCCAGATTTTTGACATGTTTTGGACTTTGTCATTTTAGTGCAATGCAAACCATATGATGACCACATTGTATCCACTACTCCTCCTAAACCACTGATCAGAATTTCATGAAACTTATGCAGGAGCTTAATTACATATTGTAGATGTGCACTATGCTTTTTGTTTTCCAATAATTCCTTTTTTTCAGATTTTTTACATGTTTTGGACTTTGTTATTTTAACTCAATGCAAACCATATGCCCTATGATATGGTGACCACATGGTATCCACTACTCCTCCTAAACCACCGATCAGAATTTCATGAAACTTCAGGAGCTTAATTACATATTGTAGATGTGCACTATGCATTTTGTTTTCCAATAATTCCTTTTTTCCAGATTTGAGACATGTTTTGGACTTTGTCATTTCAGCTATTTTACCTCAATGCAAACCATATGGTGTATATGGTATCCACTACTCCTCCTTGACCACTAATCAGAACTTCATGAAACTTATGCAGGACCTTAATTACATATTATAGATGTGCACTTTGTATTTTGTTTTCCAATAATTTATTTGTTCCAGATGTTAAAGAAAATGCCGGGAGAGAGGGGGCGGGGGGTATCCGTGGCCAACTAGGCCACAGTAACTCCAGTTCTATTACTGGTATTGTTCAGGTGAGCAGTACAGGCCCTTGAGAGCCCCTTTTTTTAAAATGGCCTTATAAATTTTCAAATTTGAATAATTAACTCATTATAGTGCATACTACAAAGGTTCCATTTTCACTTTTTTGTGTTGCCTGCATTTACGCAGTGGCGACATATAGGGATCACTATCTGTCAGCGTCACAAAAATTTGTGTCACATTTTTCTCAGGAACCATGTATCGTAGCTTTTTGCAATTTCGCATGAGGTTTTTGTATGAAGACCTTTACAGTGTAACAGAGTTTCGGATCTATCGCTTGCCCACTTCCTGTTTGACGGAACTTAGAATATTTTGTTATTACGCAGGCGACACATGTCTTCCCTGGAAGACTTACTACTAAGTTCAAACTTGGATCAGAAATATATTTTGGTTCATAATGATTTCATTGTAATATTTTACTTTCTACTTTCAGCTTTGTTATTGATTAACAAAAATATGGAAGGTTTAGAAACAGATATGGCAGACCTGTCTAGCAGTACTTTGCAGGATGTTTTGTCCAATCCAGAGGTTTTACAACAACTGATGTTGTCACAGGCAGAATGTCCATCATCAGAAATACAAGGTATCAAAATTGGTAATCAGGTTTTACCTGTAAGGATGTTTGATCGTGAAGGTAAAAAAGTAATGCAGATAATGTTACCTGAATCACCAAAGAAAGAATCCAAGTTGGAGCCACAGGTTGACAACATGAATATTCAAACCTCTGAAGGTGATCCCAACAACCAGTTCATGCAGACAATTGACAATTTTATTGACAATATCAATTTTCAGAATTCACTGATACAAAATGAACCATTGCAAGAAAATGGCATAGAATTCATGGAAAGTACACCAGGTTTCGATGGAAATATTTCCACTGATGTTGTGTATGCTAATCCTGAATTGAATTACTATGACGATTCAGAAAACATAGCAACTGACACACAGTTACAAAACTATACCCCTGTTTATTCAGTAGATAGCAACATTAAACTCAATCCAGAGCTTATAAATACTATACCAGATTCAGCCATGTCTCAAAATAAATATATGACCGTGTTCCCAAGTACAAGTCAACCAACACTTTGTCCTCCAAGTCAAGACATAGTAGCCACAGCATTTCAAGAATCTGGAATTCTCCAAGCAACTGCGAATGCCATAGAGGCTGTCAAAACTCAATTTGGTGAAAGCATTGGCCAAAAGAAAGTGAAAGCTACCACACAATCTAGCTTGGACAACATTTCTAAAACATCAAAATCATTGAAGGGAAAAGTTTTATATTCATGTAACTATGGCAACTGTAGACGTAAATTTTGTAATAAGATCGGCTTAGATATCCATTTATATACACATACTGGGCTAAAACCTGTCACATGTAAAATCTGTGAAAAATCGTTTGTCAATAGTAAATTGTTTGATAAGCACAAATGTAAATATAGTCGACCTCTCCAGGAAATGAAAGGTGCACTTTTTGACTGTGACTTGTGTGATAAAAAGTTTGCAAATCTTGGAACATTAGTCGTTCATAAACGTTCTCATAAGGGAAGTAAACCTTATACATGCGGCCTTTGTTCAAAAGCCTTTTCCCTAAAGTCTTCCATGTACAAACATGTCAAATCACATGGATCGGATGTTCGTTATAAGTGTCAGACTTGTGAGGAGATGTTTCGGTCACCATGGCATCTAGAAGAACATCTCATGTCTCACATGAATGAAAAGAAGGTGTTTAATTGTTCACAGTGTACTAAAATATTTACAAATTATGCAAACTATATTCGTCATGTTAAATCTCATTCTCTGAAAAATAAACATAGAGATTCTGGAATGTTTAGCGCCAAAATTTTAAAAACAAACAACAAAACAGATGGCCTTAAATGTAATATTTGTATGAAATCCTTCACCTCAGTTACTGGATTCCAGCAACACATACAAATGCACGGACCGAAACGGTTTAGGTGTACGGAATGTAAGAAGTGTTTTGTATCAAAAGAATATCTACAAAATCATTTACAATGGTATATTGCAAAATTTGCTCTTGGTCAGCAAGCTTCTGGACATATGAGAGTTGTAGAAAAATACAAGGAAGGCAATGAATTAGACGTGGATGATTTCCTCGAAGTCATTAATGAAGATGAAGATGATCCATTAGTTGGTATTGATATAAAAAGTGAAGCTGAAGATGATAATCTTCAAGATGAAACGACTAAAACATTTCTTTGCGATATTTGTGGTAACTATTTCTTCTCAGAAAGGGCTCTCACAAGACATATTAAATTTCATGATAATATTCCGTACAAATGCAGCTACTGTGAGAAAAAGTTCAGTTTCCGAACAAATTTGGCCCGCCATGAATTAACCCATACAGAGTCAAAAGATTATCCATGCAATCTTTGTGATAAAACATTTGTAAGACAGGCTTATTTAGAAGAACATTTGAATACACATTCTGCCATTAAACCATACCCATGTAATATTTGTAACAAAAAGTTCAGTCGTATATCGAACTTGAGAAGACACAAACAGCTTCATGCGATGGACAAAAGGTTTCAATGTCCTGAATGTGACAGGAGATTTGTTTGTGCTCGCTATTTGAAAGAACATGTGCAGAATGTTCATACTTCAATGGGAAGAAGAAAACGTGAATGTCCGATATGCAAATTAGAATTAAGTGGAAATTCTAACTTAAACAGACATCTTAGCCTACATTATGGAACTTTAGAACAGAATAAAAAATTAGAATGTGAAATTTGTCATAAGAAATTTGAATTTCGAAGTGACATGGAGATACATATTAGATCTCACACAGGAGAAAAACCATTTTCTTGTGAGAAATGTGACAAGTGTTTTATGTCGATGTCGAACCTCCGTCGCCACCAGATAACTCATATGGATACGAAAGCCCATGTGTGTGAAATTTGTGGCAAGGCATTTAAAATTGAACGATATTTAATGGATCACAAGAAAATTCATACAAATCCAGTTAAAGTAACATGTGACATTTGTAATTTGAGTTTTTCATCAAACACGAACATGAAACGTCACAAATTAATCCACACGGGAGAAAAACCGTATAGCTGTGATATATGTAATAAACAATTCCGTAGCAAACCAGACGTCGATAGGCACCGATTGATTCATTTTAAGGAGAAAAAAGAACAATGTGAACTATGCCTGAAAAAGTTTAAACACAAAGAACTTCTGAGGAGACATATGGAGAAACATGAAAGGGGAATCCCCACATGCGATGTATGCAACAAGCAGTTTCCGACAAATTATAAATTACAGCGCCACCAACAAACTCATCAAGATAATTTTATCTGTAATGTTTGTGAATCCACATTTAAAACTAGTCTGCAGTTGCAAAAACATGTGGAGACTCACGATATCACAGAAATGAGAAAACTTCTTCTAAATATGGGAACGATTAAAAATAGCAGCCCGGTGAAAAAAGAAAAGAAATCAACAGCCAAGATGAAACATACAGGACCTAACCCTGGAACAAGTAAAATCAAAACAGAAAAGGTTGATATCATGTCGAGTAAAAAATTTGTAAAAATTCAACAGGCATCTATGAACTTACCAGTAATAGCTCCTAATACCCCAGTGATAACTGTATCCCAGATTCCTATATCTGGTAACTTGACAAATGTAATAAGTATTAAGGAAATTCCTCAGGAAGACTTAAAGTAAATTATGTGTTGAGTAGGTTATCTAGATGTTAGTTTGTGTTATTTTTATTTTTTTTCTTTAAATTAAGTCGAAGATATATTTGTTGGATAGTACATGTATATTTAAACTAGGGTTGAAAAAACAAGATGTTCTCTGTACAAATAACAATGCTATGAACATGATGAATGTAATCATGGTAATGGTTTATTACAATGAATGGAAACATTTTTGGATTTGTTTCACAGATTGCAAACTTTGGTCAGTCACATCAAGCAAATAATTATACCCCCGCTCCGTAGGAGTGGGGGGTATACTGTTTTACCCTTGTCCATCTGTCTGTCCGTCCGTCCGTCCAGAACATCTTTAGTCAAGGATTTCTCAGCTTGTGTATGTAGATATGATTTGATATGTGGTCTGAAGCTTTAGTATAATGAGTTGTATCATGTCTCCTTGTTTCAAATCCGTAACTCATCTACTTCCTGTTTGACGATAATTTTGATTTTTACCATTATAGCCATATATTGAAATTTTTCGTCAAGGATTTCTTAGTTTGTGTATGTAGTAATGATTTGAAATTTGGTCTGAAGCTTTAGAATGATGAGTTGTATCGTGTCTCCCTTTTTCAAGTCTATAACTCATCTACTTCCTGTTTGACAGTACTTTTATTTATCACTGCAACTATGCCATATGCTTATTATATTCTGGTATTACATGGGTTGGACGGAAGGCTTTTATATTTTATTTTCTATTCTGACCCATGTTAAATCAAACTAAAGTTGGACAAACATCTAGGTCTTTATCAGCAATTTAATCCAAATTGGCAATATTTGTGTAAAACCATATCTTTTTAATATTGAAGACATCTTTTTCCAGGAATTAAAACAAAAGTTTTGAAAATTAAAAAATTGATAGGTGTTCCATGGAACACTTGTGTCGCCTGCACTAAAGGAACCATTTTTGGCCCAGTGAACCTCTGAAATCTGTAAAATTAAAATTTAAAGTATCATGTGCATGGCTTGATTAGGAGCAAAACATATTCTACAAATTTGTCTAGAATATGAATACAGTTTTGGGGACTTGTAGATTAACATATTGAATTAACAAATTAACTTTATTGGCTATGTAGGAACAAAATTTTATTTATAATGTGCATAACCAGACTTTATAAAACAACATAAAAAAATTATATTGGAAGTTTGGTTGGAATCTGACAGAAATTTGTTAAGGAGTCGAAGATTAACAAACCAAATTATCAAATAAGCTATAAGCCTGTGAACCTCTTAAATCTGTAAAATCAAAATTCTAAGTATCTAGTGCACAATTATATCGTGATCAACATATTCTGAAAGGTTGGTTGGAATATGACTTATAGTTTTGAAGGAGTTCCACATTAAAAAACTGAATAAACAAATGAGCTTTTTTGGCTCAGTGAACCTCTAAAATCTGAAAAATCCAAATTTTACTTATCAGATACACAACAAGATCAGGTGAACAACATATACTGGAAGTTTGTTTGGAATCTGATTTATTGTTGTTATGCGTATTAACAAACCTGATTAACAAATGAGCAATTTCGGCTTCTTGAACCTTTATAATATGTTATACCAAAATTGTAAGTATCAGAAGCACAATTGCAGCAAGTGAACGACATATCCTGCAAGCTTGGTTGGAATCTGACCTATAGTTATGAAGTTGTAAATTAACAAAGCAGATTAACAAATGAGCAATTTTGGCTCCGTGAACCTCTTAATCTGCAAATTCTAAGTATCAGATGCACAACTACACCAGGTAAACAGCATATCCTGAAAGTCTGGTTGGAATTGGATAAGAAGTTTGAAGGAGTTGCAGATTCAAAAATTGACAAGACTCACAAATGAGTAATTTTGGCTCAGTGAACCTCCAAAGATCTGTAAAATCAAAATTCTAAGTTTCAGGTGCACATATACACCATATGAACAACATATCCTGAAAGTTTGGTAGGGATTGGACTAGCAGTTTTGAAGAAGTTGTGGATTCAAAAACTGATAGACTCACAAATGAGCAATTTTGGCTCATTGAACCTTTAAAATCTGTAAAATCAAAATTTTAAGTATCAGGTGCACAACTACACCAAGTGAGCAACATATCCTGAAAGTTAAGTTGGAATCTGACGAGTAGTTTTGAAGGAGTTGCGGATTCAAAAACCGAAGGAAGACGCAGGCCGGACGACGACGCAGGACAACGACGCAGTACGACGACGACAACGACGTAAGATGACAGATAGTAATCCCTATGTGTTGACCCTGCTTACAGCGGGGAACACAAAAATGAGGCAGACTAATTTAGGTAGGTTTACGAGAATCTACCAATCAACATCATGTGTTCTTATAATATACAATTCTCTTATCTGGCGTGACATCACAAAGCTCAATTGACCAATCAGATCAGTCGATATTAATCTTATACCCCTATCATAGGCGGTGACGCGATCGATGTTTTCTTATATAATCTATGTAAGAAATCGATATTTTAAATTGCAATATATTCGGTGTTATAATACCTATGACCTTGAAATTCGGATATGATATTTATATTGATGTTCCAAATGCTTAATCCGAGTTTCATTAAAATATCTTGAAAAATGAATGAATAAATCAAAGTTGAAGTTACTTAGATATATAGTGAAATGTGGTCATTTTCACCTCCTCCATAGGTAAAGTGCCCGGATGTCCGGATAAGAGAATTAATGACTTTTGATGAGGTGAATACCTCAATTTGATGTGATTATTACCAAGGCCCTTTACAGTCGAGGTGGTTATCAGATCTCCTGGGTTGTTAAATTGTGTTTTTAACCGAAATTGAAAGTCCTTAATTGTTTTATTATATGAATAATTGTTCCCAATATGTAGCATTTTACTTTTGCTTTTCCTTCATTTAACATTTTGGACTTGACCTTTCAGATTTTCCGTGTTACTACATTGTATATAATGGTAAACGCTGAAGTGTTAAAAAGTGATGTTAGCCTAACATGCTTAATTGCGCGATGATCATCATATAAGAAATTTGGATTTTCCTTGTTACTATTTATGGGTACATGTTCAAGTGTTTAACAGTTATGTTAACCTCACATGCTAAATTATGTGGTAATCATCACATTTTGAAAGGAAATGACAAATACTGATTTATCCTATCAGAATGTTGTATATTTATAGTCATATAATAATATGGTATCTTCGCTTTGGATGGTCACTCCTCAAGTTTATTATATCAACAATTTAAAAATTTTATTTTTATTTATTAGAATATGGATCAGACATCATATGAAGCAAAAAATATTGATAGGTCAGTGTGGCTGTTTTTGAGATTTAGACACCTGAAATTTTGGCGGGAAACCGAACTTCTCAAGACTTCATTCACTTTGCATTAATGTAATCAACCTTTGAAACACAATGAAGGGATATCAAGAATGTCATCAAATTTTGTCAGAAGTCTATTGAAGATGTATACTATCATATTTTGGAAAGAAAAGTGGGGTTCAGTGTACAAAATTTTTTTATGCATAATAATGGACAAAATAAGAGAATTCCGAAAGTCAGATGCAGTTTCAAAAACCTGAGGAGTGACCATCCTTAATCTTAAGTGTATTAATTGAGATCAAGCTTAATTTCCATTGTATTCTATATAAAAGTTAATTGTAAGTTATGTAAACAGGGATGTGATATTTCCGTGGATTCACGGATTAATATTTCCGCCGATTAGGTTGTTTCCAAATCCGTTTTTGTGTACCATGTTCTACTTCTGATTTTTGGTTATTTTCATTTTTTTTCTGTTGGACTTCCTGTAACCATATTACACCCCTTGTAAAAGTTAATCAATATAGTTTTAGTAGAATGTCCCCGAACATGTGAACTAGCATGAACAAGATATAAATGCACACTATATAATCAAATAGGAAATGAAATATGATTGTAATAATAATAGAAAAGAAAAAATATGTATATTTATACTAATTATCTTTGTATTTATTGAATTTATTTTAATTTTTCCCCGCCGCAACGCGAGTTATGGGTCTTTGACCAAAATAATGACCCTGTTTTATCCAAACATTGACCTTGTAAGCCCTCTCATGCTTACAAATTTTGACTGATTTTCATGAAATTTATACCAAATGTTTAAAGTACTAATACTTTTTTCAAGTTTGAAAATCAGTAGCAGTTGATACTTTTTTACAGAGTTGTGGAACTTTGACCAAAATAATGACTCAGTTTTGTACAAACATCGACCTTGTAATTACTCTCATGCCTACAAAGTTTGCCTGATTTTCATGAAATCTATATCAAATGTTTATACAACCAACACCTTGGTCAAGTTCATATTCAGCCTTTGTTGATACCTTTTGTTTGAGTTATGGGACTTTGATCACAATAATGACTCTGTTAAATTTAAAAAAAACATGGACCTTGTAAGCTCTCTCATTTTCATGAAAATTTCGGATTTTCATGAAATTTATACCAAATGTTTATATCACTAATACCTTGGTGAAGAACGAACATCAGCCTCGGTCGATATTTTCCCCACACATTTAATTCTGGAACAGCCCTGAATGCTTGAAAATATTGCAAATTTCATATACAGTATACTAGTATACTGCTTGAACGGAGTGGGACCCAGGAATTCTATTCTTGTACTCATGCTTTTGATAAGTTGGGTATATAGTGTATCTGATCCTCCTCCTAAACCATTAACTGGAATTTGATGAAATTTTCAGAGAATCTTTATCACATGATACACTAGTGTGCCTCCTAATTATTTTAGAATCATATCTTGACCAATTTTGGGGGTTTCCCATAGCCATACACGGACTTAGCAATACATTGTCATTAGGGGGTACTGGTACCTCCTAAACCAATGTATAGAATTTGATGAAACATTCAGAAAATCTTTATCACATGATGTTGCAACTCTTATTATAGATTTTGATGATCTGACCAATTTTTGGGAGTTTCCCATAACTATACAGAGTGATACATGGGTTTAGCCATGCTTTGTCGTTAGGGGGTACTGGAATGGTATCCACATCTCCTCCTAAATTAGTGAATGGAATGTAATGAAACTTTCATAGAATCTTTATCACATGATGCCGTAGTGCACATTCTATTTTATATTTTTATCTGACCAACTTTAGGGGTTTACCATACATAGAGATAGATGGACTTGGCCTTGCATT
>MJUU01002250.1:617-43565 GCA_002080025.1 Modiolus philippinarum
AAATAGAGAAAAAGTGCCCTGTCTTTTATATTTATGGTTAAATTCTATCAAGTTATAGTATTGCAGATACCGGTATAATATAAAATAGAGAAAAAGTGCCCAGCTATGTTTTATATTTATGGCTCAATTCCATCATGTTATAGTATTGCAGATACCGGAATAATATAAAATAGAGAAAAAGTGCCCTATCTTTTATATTTATTGTAAAATTATATCTAGTTTTAGTATTGTGGACACCAGTATAAAATAGAATTATAGAGAAAATGTGCCCTTTCCTGTATATTATGTTGAAATTATAAGAAAATTTTAGTATGGGTAAATCTAATTTAAAAGTAATTTTCTTAGGTTCATTACTACGGTAAATATCCGGACTTTTTTATTTAACGTAAATTATTTTTTTATTAAACATTGTTTATTTAATTTATTTATTTTTCTGACAAAATTACAACATTTTAGGCTTTTGTCGACCTTAATCTGGTATTGTTACCTCAAAAGTGGAGACAGTTCCCGGGAGAAAGTTTGTAACACGCTATTTCATATGGAAAACTTTTCTTTTGTCAAAATTAACATTGGTTTTATCTTTGTGTATCGCATTGTAAATTACCATTTTATTTATGCTGTGAGATCTAGAATATCTCGACTTTTATTGCACGCAGATATTTTTCCTTTCGATTTCGTTTCATGAAAATATATAAGATTTTTTAACCGACACGGTGCACGTTACACTGTACACGGTTGAGAACTTTCTGTATCATTCATCGTGCGAATCGTGTGCGCTCAACGTGTGAACCGTGTGCGTTCATCGTGTGAATCGTGTGCGTGTGGTAGGGAATGTTGAACGTTTCCATCGCTGTAGCTTGTTTGGATTTCAAACTTTTGACTTCTCTTTGTAAATCAGCCAATGCTTCTTGTATTGTTTTTAAAAACGTGGCTGTTTCATTTTTGACCTGTTGGTCAATGGCAGATCTAATATAGCCCTCCCCTCACTTCTCTTGAGTTCCGCTTTATTGAAAACCTCAAGCTCGACGGCATGCCTAATGGCATCATTGAGATTAATAGGTCTCGCCTGTTCTATTCTTAGCCGCATAACACTGTCAATTAAGGAGTGATTAAATTGCTCCTTAGCCAACGTTTCTCGCACATCGTTTTGGGCAATAGGATATGAAAGATTCGCTAAACACCGTACGTCTTGATCTAATTCTGGTAGCGTCTCAACAGCCTTTTGTTTCCTGTCTCGAACCTGCGTTCTAGATAATTCAGTTTGATTTGAGGGCGAAAATCGCTAATCGAATGACATTACTAATTCATTAAAATCTTGTCGTAATTCAGTTGCAAGATTTCCCAACACCCCTTGCGCCTGACCACTTAGGAACACGACCAGGTATAGTCCTTTTTCTTTTTCCGATCAGTTATTTATTTCGTAGCAAACATCAAAATGTGACGTATAGTCAAGCCAAGGGCCCTTACCATCATACATAGCCGGTTTGATTATGTTTTTGTTTTTCAAAACTTTTTTTTGTTGTCCCCACTGTGTCCCGTTTGTGACTTGATTTGTGTCTTCGAGTTTGATAAAGTATCAACAGATGGCTTATAGATTGGTCTACATGTTGTCACAAACTTGTCGCAAGGTGATATTTGGTTTTGTAAATGCCTATCACTTAACCCAATATCATCATCTTTGTAATGCGACCTATCAAAACTAGTTGGTGTTTTATACCTTCTTTGTTCAAGAACAAGGGAATTTGTTTGAACAGTTTTTCTCCCTGAACATATACCGGAGTCATTTGATATTCGATTTCCTCGTGGGTTCAGAGATATGTCTCTATCATATTTTCTTGCACTCAGATTAGCCAATTCTCTGTTTAAGTCCTCAATTTCTTGACGTAACTGAGACTCCGTCAAGCTTTCACTTGAATTATACAAAAGGCTTATATCTTTCTTAACGAGCTCCTATTGATTCAAAATTTACAACAAAACTAATTATGAACAGACCCTCACCACTGCCCACCAAATTTGAAGCGTGTTACCGTTAGAAAAACAATATCACTGGGTTCGTTCCAGTTTAAAATAAGGATCTGTCAGTCAAGTTTGTTATAAAATATAATTGAAACAATGACAAAACTATACTATAGACAATATCAAAACCAATCAATTTGTACAGGGACTCCTTGCAAATTAATAAAAGTCACTCAAACTAGCAAAACGAATCATTAATCTAAACTACAAACTATATGAAACACCTATTTAAATATATACACACAATTCAACCTTCAAACACTTATGAAAACTATTAACCGACCTCAAAAACCTATCTCGACCTGAAAAACACAAAAACGGTTCTGAACCAAATTAGGGTCGTAAGTTGTAACCACTGGTTTCAACACCGGACCCTGCAAAAGGCTATCCTTACAACCACTAAACAATCACAAGCCTATATGGGTCATAACTTGTCGCCAAAGGGACAACACCAAACCCAATAAACGGTTGTACTGTTCGACACCTTGTCTTACCTTGTTCTACAACAAGCGTCGTTCCGCAACAGAATTTCTTCAACGACCAGAATAACTTTTTCAATTGACATCTATATGACCCCTTATACATTGAAATAACCCGGTTTGAATTAACATAAACATCTGCTTAAGATTTAAATAACAAAAAAAGATTGTATCAGTCACGATTTACTTGAAACAATAAGTTGTTGATAAATTAGCAATGATATCCAGCGTGGTTTCCATGATAAACAATCCAGTTAATGTTTGGTAGTTGCAGTAAAGTGTTGATTTAATCATACAAGTGAAGTGATGATTTACTTATTTCGCTACAGTATATTTATTATACTATATGTATGAAAACGGGATAGTGAAAGGGAAGGTTGGGGTCCCATAAACCCGTTTAACCCTACCACTGGCTTTTGCTAGTGCCGGTTCAAGTCTGGTTATTCCGAGTTCCTATCTATATTTTTGTTTGTGTCTTGTCTTTATTATAATTGTTTTTCTGATGGAATTCGCAAATGTGGCATGTGATTATAATTTTGGCCATAGTTGGTGTGTACTGTTATCCTGTTTCTGTAACATAACGAATATGTACATAAAAACAAAGCACATAATGTTAACTATGTACATAATTACAACAGAGTATGAAAAACAAATGCAAGCTTGAGCACCCAAAACAAAATATAAGATGTGAAATATGAACACAAACGCAACAAAACACGATAGGTTATTGACATTAATAGAAACAAAACTTAAATAAAACATTAGATATTTGTTAGGAACGTTACAATGTCATCAAAATATGTTAACAAATCGATACTAAAAACAATATGAACAACAAACACCAGCATAATTTTTTTAAGATCAACATTAAGTGATACATAAGTAGCTAGTATAAAGTATATGGGTGGGAATAATGGTGACGTCATGGTATTATGTCAGTGGTGATTTAATGATGTTGTTTAATGCAAGACAAATTTCATGGCATTGTATTAGTAAGAATAGTTATTTCACGATTTTGTTAAATAAGAACATTTTATGGTATTATGTTAGTAAAATTGTGATTTTAAGGTATCTGAGTGGTAGTGGGGTTGGTGGTGATTAAAGGTATCTGGGTAGTAGTGGTGTTGGTGGTAATTAAAGGTATCTGGGTGGTAGTGGTGTTGGTGCTGACTAAAGGTATCTAGGTGATAAGTGGTGGTAGTGGTGGTGAAAAAGGCAGTTATAGTTGGTGGTGGTGATAATGTAAAAGAAATCTGGGGTGGTGTTGCTTGGAGTATCCATTGGTGGTTTAGCGGACACGGTGGTGATGACGGGAGTGTCAATTGACGGTTTAGCGAAGGCGGTGGCGGTGGAAGTGTCTTCGGTTGTCCAGCGGCGGTAGTGCCAAACTGCAGCAATTATACGTATTTTCGGAGCAAAGCGTAGCAGGAGCAGCAATTATACATCGTATATGGCGCAGCAGCAGCAGCAGCAAATTTGCCTTTCATATGGCGCTGCAGCAGTAGCTGCAAAAATCCGAAAAAGGGCTAATAAAGACAACAAAAATGCGGAGAATTCATCAAAATACGACATGCAACATGGAAAGTGACCAGAAATATACAAAATGATGAAAACCAGTGTAAACGTTGACACAAAAATACAAACTGAAACACAAAATATGAACACAACTTCAAGATATGAATATCGACATTGATATTAACAAAAATGAAAGGTAACAACAATTGTTTGTGACAAACGCAAATGAAATGCGAACTTGTACGCCGAAAACATCAAGATAAAATCAAATAACGTCATATCTCGCACTGAACGAGACTTTATAAAGGTGACACATATCACGTTGAAAGTATGACTAAACGATTTAGAAGTACGAAGATAATTCAAATTCATATATCATATGTCTATATTACCAATAGTATTGATAAAGATCGATTTAGGGCTGACTTAAAAATGACCTTGGACCGATCTTTGATTTGAATATCATATATATACTTAATAGTACGCCCTACCCCTTAAATACCTTGACTAATCGCTTAAGAAGCATAAAGAATCCCCGAATCAATATATGATATGCCTATAGCACGAATAGTACTAATTAAATTCGAATAAGGGTCGGATAACGGCCGATTTCAAATCTAAAGAATCCGATATCTCCATAACAGTACTTAATAGCGCTATAACACTTATTTAAATCGCTTACCAAGCCTAAAGGTACTCCGAATTCATATGAATTCAAATTTGAGGATTACAAAAAGTAGTATATGGGGCCGAGTTCGGGCTTCGACCGTTCTAAAAATAGAGTTTTAAGAGAATCCAAGCTGTTACTTGCTCTACCATAATGTAAATAGGGGATATAACTCCCTTGTGGAGTCACGTGTTGTTCCAACACATTATTTACGGTCAACATGGCCGAATAGGACTTCAATTAAGGCTATTTCCGGTTGAGCAATCACTTCAGCTTCCGGTAGCGTGACTTCGGCTTCCGGACACTTAACTTCGGGTGACATCATTTCCGGTTTACATCCTTTCTGGTTACTTCATTTCTGGCACCATCTCCCCAAATATTAGACGGATTATCACCATATACTACTTCAAATTAATCATTTCTTCACGACCCAGCAAAAACATAGCCTCCAGCGCTAAACTTGTATTTAACATTGGACCCATTGTGAAAACAACATATTAATTATCTTCACTGACACCACTGAGGCAAATTCAACAAAGCTTAGGGAATGCTTTATGGACTGTCCTTTACAAAGATTGTTCATTTCATTCCTTTCAAAAAAAAAATGCACCAGGACGCAACTGATAGTTGACATCGTGACATCGAACGTTACTGAAAAAAACTTCATTAACATTAAATCCTCTGATACCACTAAAGCAAATTCAAACACACTTAACAGGACTGATGTATCGAAGGACGTATACGAAGTTTTCTAACTCGTTTGGATACAACAACCAAAAAAAAAATAAATAAAATAAATAAATAAATAATAAAACTTTGCCATCAGAGCTTAACTTTTTTTAACATAGGACTCTATTGGAAAAGTCTCATTTTTATCAATTCCCTCTAAATGCACTGAAGCAAATTCGACAAAACTTTACAGGAATGATGTATAGGAGGTCTTTAACACAGATTAGTCATTTCATTCAAAGCCGAAAAAAAAACATTGCGCCAGCGTTA
Organism: Modiolus philippinarum; assembly: GCA_002080025.1. Lineage (NCBI taxonomy): Eukaryota > Metazoa > Mollusca > Bivalvia > Mytilida > Modiolidae > Modiolus > Modiolus philippinarum. The sequence goes on from MJUU01002250.1 coordinate 6,294, forward strand.
TTTTTAACTCATCTAAAACTGTTGAAGAATTTTTAACCTAACTTTACAGGAATGATGCATGGAAGGTCCTTCACAAAGATTACTCCTTTCATTCTGATCCGACAAAAAACATGGCTGCCAGCATGCAACTGATAGTAAGCATTGGACCTATTGAAAAAAAAGAACACCATTTTCCTCAACTCCTCTGAAACCATTGAAACAATTCAACCAAACTTTACAGAAATGATGGAAAGATTATCATTTACAAATATTGTTAATTTTATTCCAATTTTACCAAAAAAAAACCAAAAAAAAAAAAAAAAATCATTGTTGCCAGTGAAGAACATAGAAAAAGCTACTATGAAGCATTTTGTCAGGTCTGCCTTTTCAGTCTCAGTTTTTGACCCTCTTCCTATTATCCGATGTTGCCATTGTCCTGTGATTATCCGTTTTAGACTGACGGTTCGGATCTCACTAGTACTAACCATATTATATTCACAGTTGATAACCTTTACATTGATATGTAGTTATTTATCGCTAATTTGCTCAATTTTCAATTGTTCTCGAGCGACGATAATTCTATTATCACTGCACTGCGCTGATACAAGCATATTATTGTCAATCTCTATGGAACGTTAGCAACAGCGTATTAATATCACGTCGCGTGACGTTTTGTTACAAAAATAATCCAAAGAAAAAAGCGCTACATTTAACCAAAAATTATATGTTGAACCAAAAACCAATATTTCAGCGGAAAAGAAACGTATATCTGGTATATATCAATAACAGAATTAGCGATAAAAACACTATTAGTAATTTGTTTTGCTCGGATGGATTTCTCAGCTCGTATTGCATCTCGTGCTCCGCAGTCGATGCAATACAAGCAGAAAATTCGATACTCGCAAAACAAATTACTAATAATATATATATAATTAATAGTTGATGGTAATTGGGGAGAATGGACAACCTGGACACAATGTACTCGGACATGTGGTACTGGAACGAGCACGAGATCTAGATTGTGTAACAATCCTGCCCCGGCTCACAATGGTAATAATTGTGTAGGAATCTCGGGAGAATTACAAGATTGTTCAACTGCGCCATGCCCAGGTACGATGATTTATGTGTGATATTATCATGGTTTGTCATATATACTATAAGAGTGTTAGAAAAAATTAAAAATCATTACGTTTCATATTCTTTTGAACCAAGATTGTGATAAACTCTTCAGCAGTGAGACTTCCCAGAATATATTTAATAAGTTAATTAATCTTTCAAATGCGTACGAAAGAATTTATCCAGTCCACATTTTATTTTCTTCGTGATTTTTGTAACGTGTTGATGTATTCAACCGCATATCGATATTTGTTTAATGGCACAATTTTATTTATGTTTTGATTTGATATCTTTACATTGTTTGTGGAAATCATCAACATAAATATGATTGGTTTTCCAAATAAATAGTCCTAATTGTAGTCTTAGTTATTGTGTAGCCTTAAATATTCTTCGCATAAATAGTCTTTGTCTTAGCCTCAGTCTCAGTTATTAGAGGTTTCTGGATAAGCAACTTAACTTAGACTTAATACGAACTTTAACGTAATGTATTGAAATGTATTTGGATTGTATCCTTATCACCAATAATCGCTGGCTTGTGCTAGTGCCGGTACCAAGTCCGGCTGTCCCGAGTTCCTATCGTTGTCTACGTTTTTCTTTTGTCTTGTACGCGTTTTTCATGTGAAGTTCCCTTGCAAATTGTTGCATGTAATTATAATTTTCAGCCATTGTAGGTGTTTCCTGTTATCCATTTTTTAACATATATTTTTTAAAACTAGCTGAGGGAAAATTTAACGTCTTTTTGGAATAACAAAATATCGAAGTTAAAATGAAAATGAAAAGTATTTCAAAAGACACATAATTTGCATTTGTTTTAATTATATTTGTTCATATTTTTCCTCTTCGACTTTTTGTCAATTCATTTTACTTGGAAAATATATAAGTCAGTCAGTATGTTTCAAATTTGTTTCAGTTATACTTTTTACCATATCAATATTCAGTATCGTTCGTTTTAATTTGCAACTTCAAAATATAGTATATTGCATTGGGGTCATCTTAATGGTGTTCAATTCTGTAAGCCAGTATATTATAAGAGACCACAAAAATGTAAATACTAGATTATTTTGTCTACAAAAGGACCGGATCAGCATTTTTCATTCAATTTTCAAACAGCACCGCGGGACTGAAAGTGATGGCAACAAATAACAGTGTTTTGTTTTTAGGGAACACTAGAGAAGCACTAGAGCTTGTTACGCCTATGTAAACTATTACTCCTGGACATTCCAATATCCTGTGCCTTTTGTTCAAAATAAAACTAATACAAATTATAGTTCTGAAATAAGGTTGATTCATGTAATTACATGTAATGTAAATGTGCGTTTCAGTGCGTTTCTTGCCAAACTCTGTCACTAAAGGAGTATGCCGAAATTCAGACTTTTAGTTGACCGATTTTCTTTTTATTTATCATAGTAGCAAATGGATTTCACCTTCACGATTTCCCGATTTGCGATAGTGATTGTAGAAGACTAACCGTTTCATGCATGCTATACAGTTGTTCCTGTTGAAATTAACCGGTTCAACGACGTTACTGGATAAAACCTGGCAGTGCAGAGATGACACAAAAAATGAAAGGCGCATGTTTTGACGGTCACATACAGGACTCAATTTTAGGCGAATTTTAATTAATATCCGTTTGACATATTCCACTTGAATTTTGAGAGCATATATATTAATTGAGTGATTGTTTTGTTTTTGTTTTTGTTTTTTGGTTTTTTTTTTTGTTTATTGTTGCTGTTGTTTATTACCAACTTAAAGCATTATTTTATCTGCACTGAAGAGACATAAGTTGTCGAAATGCGCATATGCAGAATTTAAATTCACAGTAAGTTCGGTATTTAGTTATTTATCTATACCTCAAAGAGAACTGTTACTGTTACATGCATTTATATGGTATATGAAAAACTATTAAGTAAACACTATAAAAACCATAAAGCTCTATACAATTTTACATATACTTCATGTTTCCAAAGTGCTTACTTGCAACGTTCATGTGCAGGACATTACAGCAAGCACTATGAAGTTATGATATTGACAGTTCAGAAAAAATGCCCGTACATGTAGTGTTGTATAAGATACGCATGGCTCTGACTGTTTAGGATGTAACGATGGAGATGACGTATCAAACGAATGCACAGACAAATGAACAAGAAGCGAGACGTTATAATGAATTTCTGTCGATACGTTTTACATGTCGGTGTAATCGAAGCAAGAATTCTATCTTTCAGCTATTTGTAATCATTTGGCAATTATAAATGAGAAACGAGTTTTTTTCGTACATAAATAAAGCTTGTGTGGTACGGAACGTGCCCTAAATAAATCAGTACACCAAAGCTTTGCTTACTTCAACTATGCGCCCACTTTTGTACCAATACATGTGCACAGGCAATCATCTATATATAACAAATTTCAACCGTCGATCTTTATCTTGGAAAAAAATAATGTAAATACTAATGAAGACCACGCGTTCATTCAACAGTAACGTATATATATATGTTTTCGAAAATATGACATTTTACTATTCAGAAAGTTCTGTTGATAAACTGTAAATTCCCGTGTAACACAAAACTTCTATTATCTAAATTTATGAAAATTCTAAAACCTAAGGATTAACTCCCTCCATCGTAGTTTTGTCCTTACCTATATTTGATATTACTGATTATTCGGATTTCGTTTAGTTTTAAACATTTTTTGAAATTATGGATTTCCTTTTTTGGGTTCTAGTGCTGCTGATGAGGAATTAATTTCCGAAATGGCCATACAGCTAATTAAAATTATTGCAGTTGGAGTTAACATATGTGTTATGATCTCATGTTCATTTACTCCATATCCTTTCGTAAAATATTATAGATAATTCGAAACATGCAATGGTATCACTGAAATGAAGACACGACAAATGGCATGATCATTTTTGCAATGAAAACTTAAAGTATAATATTCTGAAAGTTTACTTCAATAATTTGATTTCAGGTGCACAGTTGGAGAGGGTAGGAGATGTCTGATCCCCGAATCCCAAAACATAACCTACAATAATGGACTTCCGAGTCTTGTTTGTCACTTGAAAGGTTCTTCCATTACATAAAAACAGTTCACCATTATAGTACCAGTACTTGTTAATATATAACTGTTGAGCTAAGTGTACACGATTGCTTAATCTATTTTGAAGCGCTACACGTTAACTAACCATCGTCATAAGGCGAATATCAGAGTACACTTCGAATAATTATTTGATTTATTTTTTTTTTGGGGGGGGGGNTCATTCCCGCTTACTGGTTTTTGAGGTTTGAGGTCGACTCATTTCTGTCTCATTAGTTCTTATCTCTCGAAAGTACCGTATTCTTGAATTCCAAAGAAAATATTTTTTGCAGCATGTATATGTATGTGTGTTTCTAAAAAGTTATCACTTAGGTACGTTTAATAAAGGTACCTTTTCTGATTCTTTTTAAATATATAAATTTGTTTTGGCAATGTTTTCATAGCTATCAGAAAGATACTAAAGTGTTGTGAGTAAAATTCCAATCATTTACTAGTTTAATATTGATTCCTTTCGGGTTAAAATCATGAAAAAAATCTCCTTCTCTCAAATTGAAAAAGCTAGATAACTCGAGCCTTACGTTAGCTAAGTTGTTTATGCTAAAGTACGTTAAGTAAAGTAGCTTATCCGGACGTCTCTATTATGAATAGTCTTAATCTAAGCCTTAATTATTTTATTTTGTAGTCTTTTCTATTCTTCCAAATAAATAGTCATAAGTCTTAGTCTTACTCATTATGTAGCTTTTTAAAAGTTGTGTGCATGCATTTAGCGATTATGCAAGTTGTCTGCTTTTCTACTGCCAAATTAAGGCCTGGCACATTGAGTTCATATTGTGTCGAAATTCGATGCTGCTTGAATTTGAAACGAGAGATCTTTATAGAATATGATAAGATTACGGGCTTACATGTATCTCTGCATTGGCCTTTTTAACGGTCTTAGGATAGCTATTAATGCGTTATAATATCTTTATTGATAAACTAAGATTCCTATGCGTTTTTTATTCAGGGTGATACATGCTTACAAAGCTTGACAAAATGTCATAGTGACAAAATGCCGTCACAAGTGTTTTATCACAGTTAGGCTATGATGTATGAAACTGGAATTTAAATGAGTTCTTAATGACCGCAAAAACAAAGTTAAAGCAAATTAAGTTTAACAGTGATTAATATTTTATACAGATGATATTGCAATCAAATATCTAAATAGAATGTGGCAGTTACATCTTGAAATATAGACTATTCAACCAAGGACGTATAAATCCTTGATTCAACCAAAGCAGGTTTATCTGCACAGCCAACCCCTTCTTTCCAGAGCACTCACGTGTCTTTCTAGGTACTTTTTAAATAAAAATCTTGTTTTATCACTTCAATATGGTCACTGGTAAGATTTTACAAGAGAAAAAAATGTCCAGAGTTGAAAAAAATAAATTTAAGATAAACCCGGTAACAATTCGATAACGTTTAGCCTTGAAACTCCAATATTTATGGTGATTTTCTTCATCTCATTTATAGATGATATTTTATCACTAAACAACCCTTGCTTTGGTGATTTTCTTCATCTCGTTTATAGTTGATATTCTATCACTAAACAACCCTCGCTTTGGTAATTTTCTTCATCTCGTTTATAGATGATATTATATCACTAAACTGCCCTCGCTTTTGTGAGGTACATTACAAACTAGGTTGTATGACAAACGCGAGGACTTCACTTTTCCAATAGTAAACTTCCCTTTTCTTTGTGGCAACATTCCAAAAGCACTAGCATATTGAGTTTACATCTCACAACTCATTCGCTATTCAAGGGCTTGTGGTCGATACAGCGACTTCCTTGATAGAGCCCAGTTGCTTACAAATAGACTACTTAAGCAATGGTACGTTACCATACTTAAAGTCATCACTACAGAAGTTTTACTCTATTGGATTTGACTTTACTACCGGAGTTGACATGTTCAACACGGCGTGTGTCATATAAGAAGCAGGAGATGCTTACTCTACCGGTAAACCTGATCTCATCCATGGTTTTTATTGGGTCCGTTTTGCTCACTTACCTTAACAGGAACTGAAATGTGTTCGGTTGTTTTGTTCATTACTTCATTTCAGGCGATTGACTATCTCCCTTTTTCAAGTAAATTAAACTGTTTATAAAAACACTGCTATATTTGCCACTCAGACAAACCCCAGACACATTCCTTTCGTCATCTCCATGTTCTATCATCAGATGATCAGATATTGGTTTACTCTAATTTTATATCACCTTTTAAGGAAGAAACCTTTTAGACGTTCCGAAAGGGTTGTATTGGCCTGGATCGGATCAAGGCCAATATAAAGATATCGATTTTGGCTGACTTTTTCTGTATTGGCCGAGTTAGTGCTATCATATGGTAAGGACCGTTTCTGATTTATCAATAACACACTATAGTTTCAAGTAAGACTACAGTTGATATTTCTGTTTAAGTTTGAATCTCTTCCATAATATATATATTTATATTATAAAAGAGTGGTTCAAAGTATTCAGTGTTATGGTGTACTTGTGCGTGAGAGAATTTCTCATATGGATATACTATTGATACTTTCAAATTTTGGCATTTATTTTTATTAATTTCGAAATGTAATCCAGACCACCTGTTTTAAGTGCCCGCATCTCACTATTTTATAACGCCAAGTTTTCTTACATTCGACTTGATGAGTGTTTGTCTATATGTTGTAGTTGTCCACTAGCTTAAGACACTAGTGCTTTTGTCGGGCAAAGGATGATAGTGATTGTAAGGGCACTTTGCCAGTTTAATTGATGTTTGTTGACAATCCCGCACCCATGACCAAGAAAGACATGGATGTAGCGTTGCTCGACAATTAGCAAAGAATTCCGCTTAAACCGGTGCTAAGGGCCGTCTTGAACTTACTATGAGGTATGAGCAAAGCTCATTGTTGAAGGCCTCATGGTGACTTCAAGATGAAGAACAACAATAAAAGCGTTGTTCCTTTGCTTGTTTTTTACCATGTATTTGTAGAGACTTTGTCTCATGTGCATTTACTCCATATCCTTTTATTCACCATTTGCATAGCAATTGCTGTTTCAGATTGTACAAAGAGCCAGCTTTAATGTTGAATACAGATGTACAATGTAGATTGTTTTCACCAAATTACGAATTTAACTTTGAATATCGAACTTTGTATAAAATGTCTTTTTCAAATATTTTACTCGACATAAGCACAACAACTCATGTTATGCAATTCATTTTTTTCGTAGAGATTGATATAAAATATTTTCCTACGGTAATGAAACGATATATATTGCATGTATTGCTTACAAAATTTGGTAAAAACTAGAATCTTATCAGTCTGATATTTCACCATATTTTCCCTACCATATTATGTTCATGCTGCTTGAAGTATGTATATTAACTTTATTATTTAAATGCATAGACAAAATAGTTTAACTCTTGAAGACTTGTTATAAGAAGTTCAATGTTCAATTATGTTGAAAAATCAAACTTTCGCTCATTTTCTTGCAAATTTATGATTTAATAGATATTTTAATAAACAAAGTCCCCAAAATGAAAGTGAGATTCAAGTTCACTGGTAAGAATAACCATCCATCTTAGTACATTTATTAATACCTGTATGAATATTTTTGCTGTTCATTTGTTTTCGCTTTATAATTTTAACCATGCAGTACATGGTAACTGGGGAATCTGGACGAATTGGATATGCTCAGTGACATGTGGTAACGGGACAAACACAAGACAAAGATCATGTGATAGTCCAGCTCCAGCTTTTGGTGGCAATAATTGCTTTGGTGTTGGTAGTAAAACCGATATGTGTGTTAGAAAGCCATGTCTAGGTAATCGTCAGTTATAATATTATCAATAGGAAAACTGTTATAGATGGAGGATGAGAGGAAATGGGGTAAATGTCAAGGAGAAAACATCCCATATCCAGGTTAAAACGACCCAAAACAAAGCCTCTAGGGCTCACCGTACGATCTTCAACACAGTGTGAGGATTGGTTTTCTTTATATATTCCTCAAGATTCTTTCTGTACTTAATATTGCGATGATCATTTCTTTTCCCTGTCTATGACCTTTCAATAGCTGTTGAGTTGCTACCAGACACTACCGCAATGGAAGGGGAGGTTTGGCTAGCCATAAAACCGGTTAAACCCACCATTTCTTTTGAAATGCCTATACCAAGTCAGGACCATTGCTGTCGACAACCCCCATTCTCAATGTGTTCATGCTGCATCGATCAATTCGGATTTTTTTCTCTTTAATAGGAACTTGTGTTGGGACTTTTTGAAAGTTCAAAGAAACCCAATGTTGAAAGAAAAACTAGACGCGAGAACAAACACTTCGTTCACAATAATACCGAATACGTGAACTTTTTTGAAACTTTAGATAATTCTATCTATATTTTTGTTAATGGTAAATGAAGAACAACAATGAAAGCGTTGTTCCATTCCTTGGTTTTACCGTGTATTTGTAGAGATTTTGTCTCATTTGCATTTACTCCATATTCCTTCATTGTAAATTTGTGTTACAGTAAACGGACAGTGGGGAATTTGGGGATCCTGGTCAGTGTGTTCAGTGACGTGTGATGGTGGAACAATTACAAGACAGCGGTTCTGTGACAATCCTGTGCCAGCTCATAATGGATCTGACTGTCATGGTAACAATACTGACACAGAGTTGTGTTCTGTTATCAAATGTCCAGGTATTGATTCGAACTATGCAAATCACTACTATTATTACAAATCAGAAATTCACATTCAAATAAGAATGGTTGTAGACCTTTTAAAACGTTACTCTAAATACGTAAATATGTATTACGGCTAAAATGTGTATACGCTTTCCACAAAAAGAAAATAGATTTCGAATATCATAAGATCAAAATTATGAAAAATTGTTGAATAAAAAATCTTGTACAATAAAACCCAGAAAACATTTCGTCCAACATTACGACGTATGGTGTAAAAAGGATGGCACAAAGAGACGCAGACAACACATTATCTAGAGTATCTTCAGTTAAGACATTATGAACCTACCACTGAAAATCTACATTTGTATTGAGCCAAAATAATAGTCAAATTTGATATTTGACTACGGTTTTGAAAGTAACGAACCATATCAAACCCATTTTTTCTTACCGTTTGTTTAAAAAGTATATATCACAAAATTTTAATTTTATTTAATAATAATTCGAATTTTGAACCCTGGTAAATATTAAATAGTGTTTCACATTTTGCGATGAGTAACAAATACAGCGACCAATACTTACTGGTCGTGATCAATCAACCACATCAATTACATTCAACCATGCATTCATGATTGAAATGTGTAAGGGCTTTGTAAGAAATACATTCATTAACCTAAACGAGCAGTGATGTATTTATTTCATATTCCTTTGATATGTAAAAAAATAAGCTATTGATAAATTAAGTTAAGTATCACGCTTTCTTTTGAAAAATCTGTCGACATTACCAAATTTGGCGTGTCAAGAATGTTTTTAAAGTATATTGTAAAAGAATAGATAACAGGAAACAGCTACAATGGCTGACAATTATAATTACATGCCATAATCTGCCAGGGAACTACACAGGAAAACACGTATAAGACAAAAAAAAACAAACGTAGACAACGACAGGAACTCGTGAAGCCGGACTTGGTACCGGTGTCACATACTAGAGTTTCCCCCTACTCATTCTTCCCCCCGGAAAGGTGAGGATATACTGATCTTTCCGCCCGGAAAAATCAGTATATACTCATTTTTCTCCCCTAAATTTGAGGGGAGAAAATTGAGTATATACTGGATTTTCCCCCTTTCTTCGAATTCATACTGGAATTTCCCCCTTGGCTATATACTAAATATGCAAAAATAATGTAAACATTATAAAACATATAACGTACAATAATTCCAATAAAAATACAACGACTTAGAAAATGTCTCATTTAATATTTATTCAGTATTGGCTAGCCACAAAAGATATGGCTATCGCGTAAGTTGAAATAACTAGAGGGAAGCTAGTCCACTATAACCGCAAGCCCATAATCGGAAAATATATGTTTGACCAATTTTCGGAAATTCTATATAGATGGATAAATAGATTCTTTGATTAAACTAAAGGTAATGATTGTTAATTATATCAACTGACATGGTGCTCTCGTTGAGATCCGCGCTATGAAAAAAAGTATATTGTAGTGATGCTTTTTTTAACAAGATTTTCATTCAACATGAAAGGACCGTTGCCGATTAATCAATAATGTGTTTTAAAAATAAGCTTTGAAACCGATTTTGTAAAAGTTTGACTCCTTTAGATGACCACATTGGATGTAAACTAGACCTGACAGATAGCACTTTTGTACCTGTATCTCGTTCTCGTTTGCCAAGTAATTTCAGAAGAACTTAGAATGGTTATTAAATGGTGTCTTATGAACCTTTGCTTGATTCTAACATTGGATTTATGAGTAGAAGCCGATTTTATTTAGCCAGTTATCTCTATGCCATTATTTCATGGGGAAATTTCGGATCACATCTAATCCCTTCCGGAATAATAGGCATGGTTCAGTTCTCCTACCTCAACTTCAGAGGAACATTGATATATCTGTTTTGGCAAATACTGATATATGTGTCCGTTATCAATAAGGCAGTATCTATTTTACCGATGGCGTTTCGGACATTTTAAACAAAATTTTTTTTCCATTGTGGGAAACACTACGATTTAAAAAACCAGAAAGAAGAAAAAAGACAGAAAGAAAATAAGGACACTTAAAATATAACTTTTATAAAACGACAAAAAAATAAATACAAATTGATTAAAATCATTCCATTCGGCTTTCCTTTTTAGATCCTACTTGAAATTTGGTATTTTCCTTGCTTAAAAGAAGTATAAGTATATATGTCCCCTTGCTATACCCCCCGCTTTAGCGGTCAGTATATAGTGATCATGGTGGCAGTTTGTCCGTTTGTCTGTTCCGTTTGCTATTCCGTCCGCAATAGGCGTACAACTCCTCCTAGACCACTTGGTAAAATTCAATGACACTTTCACAGAATGTTCAGTGGATATTACAGTTGACCACCAGTTATTTAAAATTTGATATGACTTGATCTGTTTTTTTTTGTCTTTTTCTGTTGAATTTTTTTTCCTGAGTAAAAATGGAGGAGCGAGGGGATATACATTAGTGAACTTTGCTCACAGTTTTTTTAGTCTTAAATATGCTTTCTTTGCTAATCATTTTGTCCATTTGAGTAAACTTGTTCTCTACTATCTTGCTTTCTTTGAAGTGTTTCCTTATTAGATGAAAGATGAAGTCGACGTCGTTACCTTAAATGCAATTTGCAACGTTCCTCTTCATATAGGGGAAGTTCTAGTATGGGGGAAAAACTAGTATGTGTATACACATACCAGATTTTCCGTAGGGGGAAACTTCAGTATATACTCATTTTTCCCCGGGGGAAATCCAGTATATACTAGATTTTCCGGGGGGAAATCTGAGTATATACTCATTTTTCCGGGGGGGGAAATCCTGGTATGGGGGAAAGGCTAGTATGTAACACCGGCACTAGCAAAAGCCAGCGGTAGGGTTAAACCGGTCTATGGGTACCTCCCCTTCCCCTTCACTAATTCTCAAAGCTAATTTAACGGATGCAAGCAAAATATCTTGTCGATATCCCCTATTACGTAAAGAATGTAAGTTACGTCCCAGCTTTTCTGGATTTTAAATCAATTTCGGACATTTTTTAACAACATTTTCGTAAAAACGAGGATTAGAAATGCCCTTAGTAATAAGCTGTTTACGAGTAACGCCATATCTAGATATCAAATGTTCATTTAGTTATTTGTTACCACTGGGTCGATGCAACTGCTGGTGGACTGTTAGTTTCCGAGGGTATTCACCAGCCCAGTAGTCAGTACTTCGGTGCTGACCCGAAAGCCGATTGTATTTGGAACCTTACAGTATCTAAATTTTTGTAAATTTTGTTGAAAACTAAGGAGTATCTCCCTCATGCAAAGCTCTGTCCTTAGCCGATTTTGGCTTTACATTTAGATCTTATTGGTTATTTGTTCTCTATCAGTTTTAAACATTTTGAGTTTTGGGTTTTCCAAACGTTTAGATTTTATCTGCACTGAAGAGACATAAGTTGTCGAAATGCGCATATGCAGAACCTAAATTCACAGTAACTTCGGTATTTAGTCATCTATTATAAAACTTCTTAAATGTATTCAACAACTTATGAAATCTGTAACTCTGTTGTAAAAGTTTGACTGTGATAGTACGGTTACGTTCATTAAAATCGTCAAGAGTAGAAAAACTCGTGCTAATCGTACCAGTTGAGAAATATACACCTCTTAGGATGGAGCTAGAGGAATGTCACCGTCAAGAAAGGGGAAATTGGTAATAGTGAAATCAAAATCATCCCGTTTATCATTTATTTAGTTTTTATTTTGCCAGAGTCAATAATGATAGTTTAATCCAGGAAAGGGCAGTATTTGGAATCATTGTTAGCTTAATCTAATTTCAGTTGTTGTGGGTAAATAATAGAAAAAAAGAAGGGAAACGGGGAATGTGTCAAAGAGACAATATAATCTGAAACCTGGGGATTATCAATAGTTAGGATATCGTCAATATTTAAGTTTTTATTTTGCCAGAGTCAATAATGATAGTTAAATCCAGAAAAGGGCAGTATTTTGAATCACTGTTAGCTTAATCTAATTTCAGTTGTTGTGGGTAAATAAAAGAAAAAGGAAGGGAAACGGGGAATGTTTCAAAGAGACAACATAATCTAAAAACTTGGGATTATCAATAGTTAGGATATCGTTAATATACAATGTACCTGGTGTTATCAATGAAAATAGGAATAAGTTTATCACTGTTTTGTATGATTACGTTTTGAAGTTTTTTCGTGAAGTTTCGTTCGTAACAGAAAAGAAAAAGATCTGCAATTAGAGGTGCACAATTTGTACCCATGGGAATTGGTTTTCTTTTAATAATTAAAGCCCCAAATACAAATTAATTTCATATTTTCTTTTTTTTTTTTTGAATTGATGATTTATCAAGAGGAAAGATTTATATGGTTCATTCTATATTTAAACGAAGGAAAAAATCGAAAACTTTGCAAAAGAATTATATTACTGCTACTTTAAATGTGCTTAGAAGTTCAACTGATTCTTGAAAGAAATCAGATATGTCTTCAAAAGATATTACAAAAAAATAAAACAGTAGACACCTACAATGGCCGAAATTTACAACCATATGCCACAACACACAAGGAAACTGCACTTGAAAAACACTTATGAAAGAAAAGAGACAAAAGTAAATAACTTTTAGCACTCTGATAGCCGGACTTTGTACCTGCACTAGCAAAAGGTTGCAGTAGAGTTAAGCTGGTTTATGGGTAACCAAACCTCCCCCTTCTATATAAAATCCAGTAAAAGTGGACTTCCAACTCTCAGACCATTGTCTCGAGAAAGAACAGAAAGGGATAAGATGTAATTTAGAGAGATTGTTCAAAACGTTTGTCGGCACTTAATTCCAGGCTAGCTCAAGGAACCTAGTCTGCTGTAAAAACTCTGTCACACTACAGAAGAAAAAAAATAAACTGATAGCTTCCATCATGTATTTCAATAGACAACTACAGTATCAGTGAGAGACCAGTAAACGTGACAAATCTTCAAGTCGTTTAATCTCAAAGCCTATTAAAAGGATTCGTGTAGAATATCCCTTCGATATTCATTATTACATAAAGAATATAAGTTACGTTGCAGTTTTTTTGTGATTTTTTTTTATCAGTTTCTAGCATTTTTTAACATGCCCATAAAATGATAAAAAATGTTTTTTGTAATAATTTGTTTGCGAGTCAGGCCATATTTAGATATCAAATGTTCATATCTTCTGTAAGCAATGAAGGGATATGGAATAAATCACATGAGACAAAGTAGAGAAATGGAAAATTAGTAAAAGTTAAATCCCTTAGACATAAATTTTAGTTTTTTACTTTACAAGAATCAAGGATAATACTTAGAATCAGAAAAGGGCAGTATTTAGAATCATTGTTTGATTTATTGAGTTTCAGTTCTTATGGGTAAACGTAGGCTTTTGAATAGTAAGGATATCTTCAATGCACCTGCTGTTGTCATTGAAAGTTTCAATAAGTTTATCTATATGTCGACTAAAATGTGGAATCAAAAGTCATATTTTACGATTGATATCTCAAAGTACAAAAAGCATTGCATATGAGAACTCGCTGCAGACGCAGAACGAAAATTACTGTAAATTTGGGGGTTTTCCAGACGGAAATTTAATAACTAAATGATGTGAGACAGCAAATACGACAGTGACTTCATGGAAGAACTTAGCATTTGGTCAAATGTCAATAACAGGCACCCTGTACCCCAATACCATAAATATGAAAATTCAGTAGAGTGATCAAAAGTAGCAAATTCTTGAAAATAAAAAAAGAAGGAAAAATTGCTTTATGTAGTTTGCTGTGTATTATATACTACTCAACAAAAGAAACAATACACAGTTAATTTTGAAAATATTTTTGTATTTCGCAATTTAAAGATTTCATATATGTGTATTTATGTTTTCAACACCATAACAGTTATGTTTGTTCCATTTTTTAATAACTTCCGAAATCAAAATCCGGAATGGAAGTTTTACGCCCGATGATCAAGTCTACCGTTAAATGACGGATGATTTAAATTGTTTGATGTAAATAATTGGGACACTTCTTCAGGTGAACAATTTGCCATCTTAAAAAGTGGAAAACAATGCCCCGTTTCGATGCCCCATTCTACTCAAAACAACGTGAACAATGACTGGGCAAGTTCAGATCGTTGATCTTGATTTTAACCCTCGCAATTCATCGTTATGTGAAAAGAAAAACAAGCTAAAGACTATTGATTAATTTAAAGCAAACATGCTTACAAATGATAAATCACATGGCAGCAGTTCTTGTGAGACGTTGCAACGATTATATCGCGTATCTGGCGTTTTACACTTATGAGAACGGTAGTTGAAAACGGAAAATTGGCCCCAGGAATTCATGGTCGACATAGCAAAAGAGGTTTGAAGTTAGCCGGTTCGAAAGTACGATGATTTGGTAAAAGATGTGGACATATTCACTATTTACGTCTGCAAGACAGAAGTTTCGGATGATGACTTTGACCGTGATCGGAGATGGTTCAGAAATTGTAGGAGACATTTTTTTTGGCATTATATTAGTTTTTACATGCAAAACATACATTTTGTCTACACGTTATAGTTTTGTGATAGATAGTAAACTATAATTTTTGATAAAATCGGTATTTTTTTATTCTTTTTTTTTTAGTCTTTGCTGTAATATCTAAAGTTAAGAAATTTTGTTAAAACCCAAGGAGTATCCCCGTTTTGCATATCGCTGTCCTTAGCTGATTTTGGCTATCCTATTTAGATCCTATCGGTACATTGTTCTCTATCCTCTTTTACACATATTTGCATTCATGGATTTCCAAATGTTTTGCATTGATCTGCACTGATGAGACATAAGTTGTCAAAACGAGCATATGCAGAACCTAAATTCATAGTAACCTCGGTATTTTTTTTATTATACAGTATTATTAAATAGTTATGTCAAATATGATTAAAATTGTCTATGCAATACAAAATGATTAAAGCAAATATAGATAGTTTTACTGGACAAATACGATCAAAGAGGCCCAATACGGATTTACTGGCTCAATATGGATTTACTGGCCCAATACGGGTTTACTGGGCCAATACGGCCAGGCCCAATACGGACTTCCGGTTCATTAAATCTTCAACAAAATGGCGGCAATATCACGAACAGAACATAATATTCCATGTGAATAATCTGCTAGACTGCTACAATGTAAACCAATCGTACATTTTTTATTACGATTTATTTTAAAAAGGAAATTCAGTTTCATTTCCCGGATTCGATCCCGTATTTCCACATTCAATTTGCATCAATGACAACGCTGGTTTGTTGACATTCTGAAAAATACTTCGATAGTTCAGTGATGTTTAATATGAAACATCATTGTATTCAAACATGTCAACAATCAGATTCAACATTAAATGCTACGAAGATCAGAAAAGTAAAGCTTTTTCAGGTAACCACCACTAGCTGAATTGAACTCAATGTTTATTCATGCCGTCATATCACAGTCAAATAGACTGTTCCCAATAGCAGAAATACATGAAAAAAAAGGAAAAGTAAAAATTGAAATTGACTGACAAGTCCTCCGCCCATTTTGTTGCCACTGAATCGATAGCATAGTTTTACAACTACTTAATAAAGGCGTCATAGAATGTTATTGTTCACATTGGTCCTGTATTTTGTCTTCGGACAGTCGTATTGGCCCTCGGACAGCCGTATTGGGCCTCGGCGTTGCCTCGGCCAAATAAGGCTGTCGTCGGCCCAATACGACCTTCCTTGGACATAATACAGGACCAAAATGAAAAATCCCATTCTATAACCCTATAGTATACTATATCTTTTGCGTTTGTTAATTGTATTTGTCATTTTTTCCTAAAACGGTTTTCTCCACATTGTTGCGTTTACATGAATTCGAATAGAGTTTCGTGTAAATATTGACAACACTGGAATTTGATGACCCAATGATTTTAAAAGGGTATTTAATCTGAAGTCACATTTAAGGTTTTCACCTTATTTTGTCTCAAAATGCCTCTGGTTGTCATGGAAACAAGCAAGTGGGGTAATGAAGCCAAATAATTTTATCAACTGTTATCCACATATATACTATCCACAAGTTCTCAGTAAAAATTATTTTTTTATTCTTTCCATGTTTATACACCGTGAAGCTAAGTGCTTGCTGACATCCCCTCTTAAGAGCATAAGTACTAAAGATAATTGATTTTAATGTAAACAAAACTTCATATTTCTTTTCAGGCTTTGTTGACTCGGAAACGTCTGTAGGAGGTATAATAGGAGGAACTCTCTCGGCATGTGTTGTAATACTTATAACAGCAGTGGCTGCTATCTCCATCATACGCAGGAGGTAAATAATGTAAACTTTGAACATTTCAATTTTACGCAAAACTACTGCAAAAACTGAACCAACGTAAAGTTAAATATTTATATCTAGTCACTTATTTCTAATATGTCTAGTCGAAAAAAGGTTATGATTCCAAAACTATGTCCAAGAACACTCTAAAATAGATTTTGAGTCACTTAAATCAAATACTGTGAGCTTAATTGTGTTGATTCAATGGGAAGTAATTGTGCATTTGATTTTTAAATTTACCACTGACTTTCAATAGATTGGTCTTTTAAAACAACGACAGTAGAATACCATAGGAACAAGGGAACGAAGACGTGGCAAAAACGGCAACAGAGAAAAGCAAAGACGAATCAAGGACGTGAGACAGCTACAATGCACCGAAATAAAAAGATAACATTAAGAACTAAGGCACTCATAGTGTGAACTCCCATGAAAACCGGGAGTGACATCAGGTGCTCCGGAATGGTAAGCACGTCCTGCTCCGCTAGCGGCACCCGTCACACTATCAGTGAGTCAATCCAGGGTTGAGTCAAATCCGGTAATGTCAAATCCGTGAAGACGTAAAATCTAGCTGAAAATGTCCGTTTTTATTTGGTACACAGACACGTCATATCTGTCAATAATGTCATGGTGAGGGCAAATATTTCTGAAGGGATGAAATTAACAAAGGCTGAACAAATCTCTGACTAAGCATCTTTAAGGAGAGTGATTTTGCTCCAGTAAAAAAATCAGTGTATAAATTACATGCTCGACAGTAACGAATCAACTGTGAAATGAACACTCCATGGGCTGGAGAGGTAGGTATATTCCCTTTCTTGACGGTGAGGTTCCCCTAGCTCAATCCTACGGGGTGTATATGTTCCAGACCATACGCGTATTTAGACCGTACGCGTACGGTCCGGACCATACGAGTATTTTTTTTCAAAATACACATACGGTCGGACCGTACTCGTATCGTCCGAACGTACGCAAACGGTCTGGGTAATTCAGTCTTGCGTGTTGTTGGATATTATATTAATAAATCAATATATCGTATACAATATTATATAATGAATTAAGCTCGAATGTTTAGAAAGATAAATAAGATTTTCTAAAAATCGTTATTTTAAAGAAAATGTAAGAGAAAAATGAGACTTTACTTTACTGTAATTATGTTTTGGAGATGCCTTTATAAAATTGACTTATTACTTGAACATTATTTGAGATAAAATAATAAAAAAAAACTAGTGTTTCGTAAAAAATAAATGAAATGTTAATTGAAATAAAATATATGGTTTTCTCGTCTGAAAATCCTGAGAATAAAATCACATTGAATACCACCTCTAAGGAACAACATTTTTTCCCAAATACCCCAAAAAGGGTGCAAATCCCAAAATCTCGTACAAGGACGACTGAATAAATATAACAGCGGAAATTACACAGTGCTCCAAAAAGAAATACCCACTATCAACGAACAACATTTTTGTAAAAATGAAGTTTATGTATCACCTTTGATATTATTTCATTTCTTCTTTAATGTCATTTCAGTTATATAAGTAATTTATTATTTTTATCAAGATATAATTATTTAAACGGTTTCTGTATTAGTTAGTGCTATCAGTTTTGACTGTAACTTAATTCTGTTTGAATAACGAATGTAGTGTCTGTCTTTTTCTTTCTACTCATACGGTCTAAATATACACGTATGGTCCAGCTCGTAGCAGACCGTACACGTATGCTCACACGGTCCGACCGTACGCGTATGGTCCGACCATACGCGTACGGTCGGACCATATGAGTATACGCGTACGGTCCAGACCGTACGCTTACGGTCCAAATACGCGTATGGTCTGGAACATATATATCTCAACCTGTACGATTCGCTCGCATTTGTTCTACCCTTTATGATTTTAATCAGCGTAACCTTACTCTCACATCCAAACTTTTACAACAAGGTTCCAGATTTCATAAATTCTTACATACTTTTAAGAAGTTTTACAGAAGATATTAACATTTGATATCTAGATATGACGTGACTCGCAAACAGCTAATTACAAAGGGCTTTTCTCATCCTCGATTTTATGGAAATGTTGTTAAAGATGTCAAAAACTGATAAATAATCCATAGTAACTTACATTTTAAGGCCATGTTAGCTTCTGCCATCACTCGGTGTCCGTCGTCCGTCCGTCCGTTAACTTTTATTCAAAGATCTTCTCCTCTGAAACTATAGGGCCAATATTAACCAAACTTGGCTGAATCATCACCACGGTATGCTCTTTCAAGTTTGTGATTTTTATGTCCGTAGACTAAACAACATGGCCGTTGTTGCTAAAAATAGAACATAGGGGTAAATTGCTGTCTTTTTCAAATTACTCGAAAACCATTGAAGATATCAAAATTCTGACAGATGTAAAAATGATCAGCATGATGAGATCTACCTGCCCTGGAATTTTGGAGAATATCTGTTTACCCGTCCTTGAGTTATTGCCCCTTTTCCGTAAAATTTTCAGTTTTTCGTTACTTCTGGTCTTATGTATTGAAAATGGTAGAAGATAGAAGTAAAGTTTATATTACAAAAATGGTCAACATAGTAAGATCTACATGCCCTGTAACTTTGAAGAAAATCTGACAACCCACATAGGAGTTATTGCCACTTTTTCTTTCAATTTTCACATTTTTTTTTAAGTTTTTACTTTTATTTCAAAAACTGTTTGATATAAGGTTAAATGTGAATTGCAAAAGTGTTTAGGTTTTCCAGAAATAAAATTTCCACAAATATCCAGCAGGTTCGCATCTCATCCAAGATGGCCACCAGCGGGGAAGATAGTTTAACATAGGACCCTATGGGAAATGCATTCAAAGATCTTCTCTGAAACCACTAAGCTAATGGGGACCAAATTTTGTCTCAAAAGTCCTTGGGTGGTCCCCTTTAAAGTTTGTGATTTTTACGTTTGTACCTCATTTAAGATGCCTGCCAGCGTAGAGCACAGTTTAACATAGAGACCCTATGGGGAATGCATTCAAATGTCTTCTCCTCTGAACCCACTGAGCCAAAGCCAAAACTTTGTTACAATAGTCTTTAGATGTTTTCCTTCAAGGTTTGTGATTTTTATGTTCATACCTAATTCAAGATGGCCGCCAGCAGGGGAACATAGTTTAACATAGGGACCCTATGGGAAATGCATCCAAAGATCTTCTCCTCTGAAACTAGCAAGCCAATTGAACCAAACTTGGTCACAATAGTCCTTGGATGGTCCCCTTTAAAGTTTGTGATTTTTACTTTTTTACCTCATCTTAGATGGCTGCCAGCGTTGAACATAGTTTAACATAGGGACTCTATGGGAAATGCATTCAAATGTCTTCTCCTCTGAACCTACTGAGCATATTGGAACCAAACTTGGTTACAATTGTCTTTGGGTGATCCCTTCGAAAGTTTGTGATTTTTAGTTTGTACCTCATCCAAGAATGAAAATTTAACATCTGCTGAACTGATTTATAGTATGAATGGGTGGTCTATAGGTGACAATGATTAAACCAGTCACAAGGTGAGCGATATAGGCTCATGTGAGCCTCTAGTTAACGTAATAGTGGATATTGGCGAGATATTCTGAACAAATCCGTTAAATTTACTTTTGATTCCAGTGACCTGAAGACTTTACATATATATACTGACCTCTCACTGATACTGCCGATGTCTACTGCAATACATGAAGATTCTTTACCACACCCTTCGGGGAGTTTTGAGTTTTATTTTTCTTCTATAGTGCGACTGTGTTTTACCAGCAGACTAGATCCCTTGAGCTAGACGGCAGTTTAGCGGCGAGCACTCTTTGATCCCTCTTTCAAAATTACGTTTTGTCATATGCTTTGTCTGTTCCAAGATAGTGATCATTGAGTTAGTAGTCTACCTGTATTGGGTTTTATTCGTATGTTTATGATACTATAGGGAAACGGTATAGAGAAAGGGGAGGTTTGGGTACCCATAAACCGGTTTAACCCTACCAATGGCTTTTGCTAGTGCAGGTACCAAGTCCAGCCATCCCGAGTTCCTATCGTAATTTATGTTTGTCTCTTGTTTTCATTATTTTTTTTCTTGTGCAGTTTGCTTGTAAATTGTGACATGTGATTGTAGTTCCTGGCCATTGTAGGTGTTTGCTGTTATCTTGTTTTTTTTGTAATATTGCTGCTCAAAAAGGGAACGTTCACAATTGGGAAGTTAAAATCATTACGTTTTTCATATAGCTTAGATTTCAAAGGTCCATGTCCTTCAATTTATATTAAAATATCTAAGTACGCAGCTGAAGTAAGAGTATCAGTAGTCTCTTTAATTTCAAGCTCATTGGGATAGATCTGGTGTAAATAGTCCTTGAATTTTCAATTATTAAGAGAACGTACATTATCTATGTAGTGGAAACTAAAATTAAAGGACTGGGCTATTCTTTTTTCTGTGTTAGCCCTTGTAAAAACTTCGCATCATACGAGTAAAGAAAGAAATCAGCTAAAAGTGGCGCACGGTTAGTTCCCATGGGAATCCTGATTGTCTGTTGAAAAACACGGCCTCAAAATAACAAAAATATTATTTATTAAAAATTCCAACATCTTGATTACGTTATTCTTCGTGTACTTCTTGTTTTACTCAGTGTGGTTCTTCAGTTTTAAATGAGTATTTCGTACATAATTAGCTGATTGTTTTATTTTTAAGTTTCCCAAATGAAGTTTGGAGAGACGTATAATTTTTGCTCCGTTTCTTCTTATTATTATTATATTTGTATTATTATGTCGCCCCAGACGTAGTCGGGACGACATATTGTTTTTGGTCCGTTTCTTTGTTATTATTATTTTTCTTTATTATTCTTTCTTCCACCTATTTTTGTTCGGCTATTTTCTCAAAGATGCTTGGACAGAACTCATTCATATTTGGCATAAAGTTGGACCACCATAAGGAGATGTGCGTTCAATAACAAAAAATTTCAAAATGGCTGCCGTTTTCAAGATGGCCGCCATTTTACGTTAAAAAATTGAGGATTCAATATCTAAGGAACTGCTTGGTAGACATTTATCATACTTTGTATAATTGTTGAATAAAGGGAGAGGAAGGAATTCATGCAAAAAAAGAATAAAAAAGGCTGCCATTTTTAAGATGGCTGACAAAAAGCGTAAAAAATAAGTAAAAAACTTTCTTCAATATCTAAGGAACCACTTTGCAGAAGTTGATCATATTTTGTATTAATGTTCAATAAGAACATAGGAAACCAGCCAATAAAAACAATCTATCTTAATATTTACATGCTTAAAATACGTTTTAAATGTTTTCGAGGTTTATGAGTTTTTGATAATATGTGACAAGATTCTAAAGCCTCAACAACGAGAACTCCGGGTTAAACTTATGTTATTTATAAGCAATGAATTGAATAATTCTATACTCATCTTTATTCTTTTTATTTGTATTTTTATATAAAATTATTTGCATTTGTTCAAGACATAAAATGCTACATTTTCCAGTCTTAATCTTATTATTGTGTTTTCATTTATTTTATTTGCAGCAATTCTTTAAGTTTCAAAGTGTATTTTATCTTTATATGTTATTTTAACTGTCAAATATACAGTGTAAAACATATATTTTGAATGATTTGGTATAATAAAAAAAGTATAATGAAAACAATAAAGCAAAAGCCTTTTTAATACAATAGGAAACAGAAAAACAGAGACAAACTGAACGAATATGAAGTAACAGATATACAACCAGGTAAATTTATGCAAATTATCGTCAATTACACCACTTCTTTATACTTGAAATGTCTTCCCGGTAATGCATGTACGTGAATGTAAACAGAAACAAGAACGAAAATACCACATTAATCGACTGGCAAATTTATGAGTCATAATCTTTTGAAAAAAAAGTCAGCAACAAATTCAGCTTAACCCAAAACAAAAAACAAAAAGTAATAAAAGAAAAAAAAAGGAAAAAAAGAAAAAAAAACAACGAGAAAAAAAAATTACCAAAGTTTCATAATAAAAACTTTATCTGGAATACTGTACGCGCGTTTCAAGGAATAGCATATCAGCGGAATTATATGGAAAGAGTCAGTAAAACTAATCTGAAAGAATCATCTATTATCACAAATATCTAAATGGAAGACTAAATCCAATACCAAGGACATCAACCAAGCTGATAAACAGAATGGAGATAGAGTATTTTCAAGAGTTTTATTCTTTGAATAAAAACAGTAATTTTCGATAACACTCTGGGTAGAAGTTTTGTGTCAGATAAAAACTGACAACAGATAATAGCATCGAGACAGGGTTTTAAAAATTCAAAAATACCACAGTTGCATAATAAAGGGTAAATTTTGTCATGCTTTATGAATAACTTAATACCGAAGTTACTGTGAATTTATTTGCTGCATATGCGCATTTCGACAACTTATGTCTCTTCAGTGCAGATAAAATCTATACGTTTGGAAATCCATAAGTATAAGTATTTTAATGCAAAACCTGTCATTAGCAGCATGTAAATTAAATAATATGGGAAGTAATTGTCCAAAGCATGACCGACATACACAACGATTGATAAAAAAAACAGAAATTGTAAAAGCGATGTTATACATGTGTTGAAAAACATCTGAAAAACATATGTTTGGGTCCGGTCTGGAAACATATGTTTTTTGTCATATGAAAAATATATGTTTTTCAAAAACAAATGAAAAACATATGTAAACATTTGGAAAACACATGTTTTTTTGCAAAAAATATGTTTTCATATGATTTTCATTAGAACTAAACATATGTTTTCATTTATCCTAAACATATCAATAAACTCCACCATAGTTACCTTTATCACTGATTATTCCAATCCCTTCCACTGAGCTTAGGGGTTTCTGTTCGACATCCTTCGTTGTATTTTTATTTACTAGTCAACACATGGACTTGAATAGTGCATACACAGACAAATGTGCCATACATGAAATTCATGTGAAAAACATGAATTTACAATCAGTCTGATTTCATGAGTTTGATGTACAAAAAACAGCAATAAAATAACTAAGGAACGAAGACGCATTAGTCGAGAGATATGCCAAAAAAGAGAAAACAGAAAAAAAGATACAATACATTAAAAACTTTGGAACTTGGTGTGAACTATAACAAGAGCTGTCGCCAAATGGCAGCCAAATATACCCCCGCTCATTGAACCCTGAATCAATATGGTAAGTGCAAATTTAAGTTGGTGTGAACACAATACAGGTGTGGACACAATACAAGCTTAGACACAATGATATAAATCTTCAAGAAAGAACTTTTCAAAAGGGTTCCAATGAAAATACTCTTGTCGAAACCAGACAAACATAAAATTCACCCTTTTTTAGCCTATTTGACATTTTACAAAAGAATCATTACCATTAGAGAAATTTCATTACAACTCTGAAAACAACTTTTCAAGAGGATTACAATGAAAAAGTGTGTATCTCCCACAGCTTGACGCTTTAAATTATTTCTTAGAAAAAAAAGTCATTGCAAAAACATCAACAAAAGTCACAGTCAAATTATCATCCCTGTCTGGTTTCATACAAAAATTGCATTCCTGTATGCACATTTCCATATAGTGTCCTTCCTTTGTTTAAAGATTCATTAAAATCCTTCAAGTGATTTAAGAGTTGCGCTTACTAGGTAACCCATACATAGGGAATCATCGAAAAGTCAAATTAAATTTCCCCCCTTCCAGGTTTCCAAAAATAATTATATTCCTTCATGTACATCTACAAATAGTGTTTTTCCTTTGTGTACAGTTTCATCAAAATCCTTTAAGTGGTTTAAGAGGAGTTCGCTTACAAGGTAACCCATACATAGGGAATCAACGAAAAGTCAAAGTCAAATCATTTCCCCTTCTTGGTTTCCGACAATAATTAAATTCTACAAGCACATCTACATATAGTGTTCTTCCATTGTGTAAAGTTTCATAAAAAAGCCTTTAAGTGGTTTAAGAGGAGGTGTGCTTACGAGGTGATCCATACATAGGGAATCAACAAAAAGTCAAAGTCAAATTATCTCGCCTTCCTGGTTTCTGACAATAATTATATTCCTTCATGCACATCTAAATATTGTGTTCTCCCTTTGTGTACAGTTTCAACAAAATCCTTCAAGTGGTTTAAGAGGAGTTGCGCTTACGAGGTAACCCATACATAGGGAATCAACAAAAAGTCTAAGTCAAATTATCTCCCCTTCCTGGTTTCCAAAAATAATTATATTCCTGCATGCACATCTCCATATAGTGTCCTTCCTTTGTGTAAAGTTTCATCAAAATCCTTCAAGTGGTTTAAGAGAAGTTGCGCTTACAAGAAGTGTGGACAGACGGACAGACAGACGGACAGACAGACGGACGGACAGACAGACAGGGTGATTCCTATAAACCCCCAATTTTGTTTGCGGGGGTATAAAAACCAAGAGTGACAAAAGGTGCTGTAAATGTAATCATGTCCTGCTCCTTATATGGTTACTATCCAACACTGTCATTGAGTCAATCCATGGTATCCAAATCTATATGGCCATACAAAGTTAATTACTTGGTTCTCATACCCTCAATCTCTTTGTAGAGTACCTCATTTCGGGTACTTCATTTCCCTGTTTTACTGTTATACTAGTAAAATCAAAACATAATATCACCTCTGATTACTACTTTGGGGGTATATGCAAGTGAAAAGCTGTGTCATCAATTATTTGGGGAACAAAACAATTTAAGTGGACAACCCCGTCCCTCATCATTTTCTCTAAAAAAGGCTGAGAACCAAGTTTACTTATTTATCTTTGTATGGCCTTACATCAGATATCCTACCAGGATCAGTCTTGCTGGACAAGTCCTTCATGCCATCTATTTATATTAGACACTCACTGTTACCCATTGTCAGGTCTGCTCCTTATATTCCTAAGTCAGTTTTTTACCTACTGATAATTCTCAGTTGTATTTCACTTTGCCATGATATAGCTGAAAAACTGCTAACTGAGATGTTAAACTACATTCAATTCATTTACCCTCTATATACATATATATATATTTGAAGAATTGACCCAATAAAACAAATGTTCTAAAGATAAAAAAGGACAATGTGGATTTTTGTGGAATTGATGTCACCCCTACTTTGCATTTAGTTATAATAAAAAAATCATGAGAAAAAAAATATACAATTTACACTATTTATATTGATTCATATATAAATACATGTATCATTAATGTTTTAAGAGAGATAAATTGCAAAATGTTTATTTGATTTATTGACAACTATGTTAAATTCTTTGATCAAATTATCTTCCTTGCATTATTTCCGTGTTATGCGATTCCAGCAACAGATTTAAAGCTCATTTGTTTTAGTTCATCTTTTTGTAATGAAAATGTTGTAAAAGTGATAAGGAATAAAAATTTTAAATACCTTGGAACTGTCTTCACATTTTAAATAACTATTTTGTTAAATCATTTCAAGAATGAAGCCTAAATAATCAAGTATAAGACAAAAATGGTGGAATAATACCACTAAGACACCTTAAAAAATATGGGATCATCAACCGTTTTAACTAGAGCTGTCGTCGAATGGCAGCCAGTAATAACCACCAACCCGCTAATTGAACCCTGATCAATATGGCAATAGTAAATCTAAATGAGTATGGACACAATACAGTTGTGGACCCCTCACCCTTTTTTTTAAAGAAAATATACAAAGATGAATTATCTCCCCATCAAAATTTCAGGCACCAACCAATTAACTTCAAGTACATCTTAAGATGGTGTACTACATTCGTGTAACGTATCTTCAAAATCCAAGCAGCTGTTTGGGAGAACATGCGCTGACAATGTTTGTCCCCCCTTTTCAAGAGAATATTCAAAGATGAAGTATCTCCCATTCCAAATTTTGGGCAGCAACCATATTACTTCACGTACATCAAACTCCAAGCCCCTATTTAAGAGAACATGTGCTGACATTTATTAACAGACAAGATTTTGTCCAATTATGAAATAATAGGAAATACTGCCTAAAAATAGGAAATAGGGGGCTAACCCTGTGAAAACATCATTTTCTTGCTGGTTCTACAAAACTGAACAACTTTTGAATTTATTTTCTGTGTCAAAAAAAAAAAAATAGGAATTCATATTTAAATAGGAAAAAAATCATGTCAGTGACAAGGTTTGCCATCTCCCCCTTTTCCAGAAAATATTCAAAGAAAAATGATCTCCCCTTCAAAAGTTCAGGCAGCAACCATAATCCTTCATGCACATCTTCAGGTGGTGTACTACAACTGTGTAACATTTCATTAAAATCCAAGCAGCCGTTTAGGAGAACATGTGCTGGCAAGGTTCGTCCCCTCCCCATTTCCAGAAAATATTCAAAGACAAATTGTATCCCCTTGAATAAAAATCGGGCAGCAATCATATAACTTCATGCACATCTTCAGATGGTGTGCTACAACTGTGTAACATTTCATCAAAATCCAAACAGCCTTATAGGAGAACATGCGCTGACAAGGTACATGCACGGACGGACAGAAAGACGGACAGACAAGGTGATTCCTATATACCCCTCCCCCAAACTTAGTTTGCTGGGGGTATAATAATTTGTCATTATGAATGTTTTAATGAAGAGTTATGCGAAGCTCAGCTCTATACAACAGCAAATTAAACCGGGTAACTATATAATATGAAAATTAGAGTGATAAATGTAATCCCTTCTGATCATCATGATCATTTTGCAGTCAATATTTTTTTTTTGTTTGCAATCAATGATTATACCATTTATATACACGATCAATGATAATAATAAAGGGCTACGCCGAGCGCAGCATGATACGACCGCAGCACGTCGACCAATGAAATTTGAACAAGTGTAAACTGAAGTTAATGTGGACACAGTAATTTGCTGGACACATTAAGGACCTTGACAAATAAATTAACTGGACACAAACTAGTGAAAATAAAAATTAGCCAATTTAATCCCTTATTACTAGGATATTGTAAGAGCTAAGAAATTCTGTTGACTACCATACTACTCAGGTTGAAATCCAATGAAAAATAAAGATTTCACATATTTTGAAGTATTGCAATTTGGCCCCTTTGACCCATTACAGCTTGGAAACCAAAGAGCAACGCAAAATATACTGCTATATCATTAAAGGCTTAAAATATGAGAACAATTCAAAGATAAAAATCCCATCAAAATCTAATGAAAAATTAAGACTTCAAATATTTCTAATAATTGCAATTTTGACCATAGCTCGGAAAAGGTAAGAGCTACATCAAATCTGTTGACATACTGCTGAAAGCTTATATTGAGAGGAATCCAAAGAAAAAAATCCCATCAAAATCTGATATAAAATAAAGATTTTAAATATTTCTAAAAATTGCAATTTTGGCCCCTTTGACCCCTAATAGCCCGGAAACGGTAAGAGCTACGCCAAATCTGTCGACATACTACTGAAAGCCTACAATGAGAGGAATCTAAAGCAAAAAATCCCATTGAAATTGGATGAAAAATAAAAATTTTAGGTGATCCGCATGTTTGCAATTTTTGCCCCGTTTGGCCCCTCATAGCTTGGAAAAGGAACAAGTTATCAAAAATCTTATGGTTCAGCGCTATGTTAATTTTTCATTAGGAATCCACTGCAAAAAACTGCATCAAAATCGGACTAAAAATAAAAATTATAAATTTTTGAAATTTGCCCCTTTTGGGCCCCATTTATCTCGTGAATGGTACATGCCACATGAAATCCGTTGGCATTCTTTTGATTGGAAATTTCCTCAGGAAGACACTGAAAGAAACCCATCAAAATCCGGACAGGGGTTCCCCTTATAATCAAGGTAATTTATATTGCTGGAATTAAAACATTCAGACCACAATTCAATATAAACTATAAAAATTTGGGCAGAGGTTCCCCTTAAAATCAATAAGGCCAATGTAAAAACTATGTTCCAGATGGAGGCCACCTTGCATGAGGTACAGACCTGCCAGATACATTTTTTGGATTGGACCACATAAGCACTATTATGGGACCATTGTGGCTTAGTTTGATTTTAATTGGACTAGTATTTTCTGAGAAGAGGATCTTTGAATGTATATTCCATAGGGTCCAATGTTAAAACTATGTTCCCGCTGGCTGCCGTCTTGGATGAGGTATGGACATGCCAGAACATTTTTAGGATATGACCATATAAGGGTCACTGTGACTAAGTTTGGTTATAATTGGACTGGTAGTTTCTGAGAAGATCTTTGAATATTTTTTCCATAGGGTCCAATGTCAAAACTATGTTCCACCGGCGGCCATCTTGGATGAGGTACAGACCTGCCGGATACCTTTTTGGAAGGGACAATCTAAGGACCATTGTGGCTTAGTTTAGTTTTAATTGGACAAGTAGTTTCTGAGAAGATCTTTGAATGTCTCTTCCAAAGGGTCCAATATCAAAACTATGTTCCACTGGCGGCCATCTTGGATGAGGTACAGACCTGCCGGATGCATTTTTGGAAGGGACCATCTAAGCACCGTTGTGACTAAATTTTGCTCTAATTGGACTGGTATTTTCTGAGAAAAAGATCTTTGAATGTCTTTCCAATAGGGTCCAATGTTAAAACTATGTTCCCCGCTGGCGGCCATCTTGGATTAGGCACGGACCTGCCGGATACCTTGTTCAGGAGGGACCATCTAAGGACCATTGTGACTAAGTTTGGTTATAATTGGAATGGTAGTTTCTGAGAAAATCTTTGAATGTGTTTTCCATAGGGTCAAATTTTAGAACTATGTCACCCACTGGCGGCCATTTTGGATAAGGTACGGACTTGTCGGATACTTTTTTTGAAAGGAACCATCTAAGGACCAATGTGACTAAGTTTGGTTATAATTGGACTAGCAGTTTCTGAAAGATCTTCGAATGTGTTTTCCCATAGGGTCTATTGTTAAACTTTGTTCCCAGCTGGCGGTCATCTTGGATGAGGTGCGGACCTGCCGGATACCTTTTTGGAATGGACCATCTGAAGACCATTGTGACTAAGAAAATACCAGAAAATACCAGTCCAATAAGAGCAAAATTTAGTAACAATGGTCCTCAGATGACTCCTTTAAAAAAAAGGTATACCTCATCCAAGATTGCCGCCGGTAGGGAATTTAGTTTAAATTGGACACTATGGAAAATAAATGCAAAGATCTGCTCAGAAACTACTACTAAGTCAAGTGCAATTATACAGCCAAACTTTGTGGTAAGATGGTCCTGTCCGCAAAAGGTCCTTATGTCCTTACAGGACAGGTACACTTATGGTTAAATGTGAAAAACATTCAAGCCTAAAACGATTTAATAACAAAAATAGCTTTTAAAGTTTTATTGTTCATACAGAAATATTCTCTTTATTACTAGAACTTGTACTATATTTATCAAATAGTTCTAATAACGTACATCAACACACTTATTGGGGAGTGTCTATAATCTAAAGATAGATATAATGAAAAGTAAAAATTTTAAAAAGGAAGATCATATAACTAAGGGAGGTTATAAACTTAATTTATTTTTCAAACATATTATAAATACAGCAATTTATGAGGGCAATCTTTACCACTTTTCTTTTTTAAGGGGTCTCTTAATGCCTTTCATACGGCTGGTGTCGAGCAGAATGTCGGTAAGGATAGTTGGGTTGTCCCTCTCACTGCCTCAATATTTTTGTCGTTTTGTCTGAGCCTTCATTATTGGTTTGTATATATTTCTCTTGTAACGGGTGCAATGGTTGATGACAGGGGAGGGAAGGTCTTGCCAGTGAGGAGGATTTCAACTGTGGATTAGACGCATCAGGTTAGGAAGCTAGGTTAGGTGAACACACAGAAATCCGTACCGATCCACTTGGGTCAGCGTTACGGAATGCTACAACACCTCTTTCCGTCTTTATGTGACGGGTTTATAATGTATATTAGTTCTACGTAACTTCAAGTATAAAAAGCTAAACTCAAGTATTTTTGTGTTTTTAAATGGCATAAGAACAGAAAATAACAGCAGCGACCCCAAAGTATCTAATTTCAAACAAAATGTCCAGAATCTGTAACACAACAACAAAAGGTAACATGGGACTAATATAACAGTCCCTGAGGTAACGTATCTGATCAGCAAATGTAGGACTTTCAGTGTCTACTCAGATGCACTCTTAAAGCCAAAAATTTAATTTCAATGGTCTTTCTTCACAATTCCTTCAATTTAAGCAATATGTTAACATTGTAGTTGATTAACGCTGATAAATACTGCAAAAAAAAAAAAAAAAAAAAAAAAAAAATCCCGGTTTTATCTTCTAATCGGGGAGGGGGCAGTCTGTATTATTTTTTGCTATCGGACTAGAGCGAAAATGCATTTGTTATGCCTAAGTAATTAGAATGACATCTCGTTCAGTCATATTAGTTATTCTTCATTCTGTTGTAACTTTTAGATAAACGGATGGAAATGCTAATAATGTATCTGATGACATTTTTTTTTTCAAATTCCTTGACTAAATTTTTGTTTTGAGTTGAAATTTTACCTGTCAAGAAATTGTTCTGAAGCAAATTTCAAATCTTTCATGTAAAACGGATGATATTTGCTACAATATTTGTTGTGGATTGAATTATGTGTGAAATGTATCTGATAAAAATTAACGTTACCATACGTTATCATGGAATCTTTTCTTTTGATAGATTTTTTTATCTTCATTTGCCAGTTTACTGTTCTCGTTTAAAGCAAGAGCACTAAAAACCATATCCAAAAAAAAAAGAAAAAAAAAAGACTTCAGCCAGAACCGATAATTGACAAGTTGGGACAATTGTCTGTAAATTGGTAACGTATTTTACCTGGATATCAGGACAAGAACATATTAATATTTTTTTCTGGCATGTAAGAATATTGAACATAGCAAACTATACGTTTTCCAATCTGATCACACGATTTGCTGAAAGAAATCATCAAGATGATGCAACTGTTCATGCTATCAGGTTTTATCATAGGCACCCACAATGATCAACCTACCTTGAATAACATAAATATCACACGAAAAAAATGTCTGTAATCGTATATTTTTATCTGTGCTAAACCATATGTGTATAAGCATATGTGTCTCATATGCCTGTAAACATGTTTCTCACGCATTTGTAATCGTTGTTTCTCATATGTTTGTTAACATATGTTTCTCATATGTTTTTCCAAAACATATTAAAACATGTGAAAATCAGATGTTTAACATATGTTAGAAAAAACATTAAATACATATGAAAATCATATGACATACATATGTTCATGATCATATGAATATCATATATTTCAAAACATATGAAAACATATGTTGCTATACATATGTTTTTCATATGTCCGGCCTAAACATATGAAAAATTTATGAAAATCATATGTTTTTCATATGTTTTGAAAAAAACATGAAAAACATATGTTGCAATTTTTCCTGTGTATGAAAACAGCGCTGTTATAATTATTCTCGTGGCAAAAACAGAGAAAAGAAACATCTAAAAGGTCTAGCAAATCAACTTGAAAATATCTATGTGTAATTCCCCATTCATTGTGCTTGTGAACATTTTTGATAGATTCTTAACAATTCTTTTTGCAAAATATGCTACGAAGGTAGTGAAATACTGGAGGACCAATGGTGTGGTTATTACATAGAAATGTCCTTACACATGGCAAAAAGCGAAAATACAAAAAAAAGCAAAAAAAAAAAAAAAAAAAAAAAAAAAAAAAAAAAAAAAAAAAAACAAAAACAAAACAAAAACAAAGAGATGAAACAAGCAGAAACACGACAAAACACAACATTCAAAATTAGGCATAATGCAGATGAAGTATTAATGATTTTTGGTTGTTGTTCCGGAATCTATTTGAAAATTTACTGTCTAAAATCAGTAATGTCAAACAGTAATGAAGTCTTTGTATAGTAATTGCAGTGTGGAATTGGTAAAAGAATTCCCCGTGGTAGAGATGTATGCTCTTTATTTTTCTTAGATATGGTGTGCTTGTACATGAGATAATATCTCATGTGTACACTTTGTTTAATTACTATTATCTAAACTTATGTAAATTCTAAAACGAAGGATTAACTCCCTAAATTGCAGTTTTGTCATTAGCTATATTTGATATTACTGATTATTCGCATTTCGTTTGGTTTTATGCATTTTAACATTTTTTGAAATTATGGATTTCCTTTGTTTGGGTTCTAGTGCTGCTGATGAGGAATAAATTTCCGAAATGGCCATACAGCTCATTAAAATTATTGCAGTTGGCGTTAACATATGTTGTATGGTCTTATGTTCATTTACTCCATATCCTTTAATAAAATATTTCATTAATTTCATTCCGATGATCATAATATTTATTGAGGGATTAAAGTAACAAAGGCTGAACCAATCAATGTCCAAGGTGCATTTTTGGACAGTTTCCTTTTTTTTTTCTTTTTTTTTGCTCTATTTCAAAAATCACCATTATAATACATTCTCGGATGTAATCAACTATGAAATGTACATTCCATACCGCAAAAGGGATAGGTATATTGCCGCTAAGAAAGCGTAAATTAACAATTAAGACGCTAAAATTATTTAATTTGTCAAATAGGTTAAATTTGAAACGTCGATCTCCATCATTGTACAACACAATATCTAAGTACGAAACTGAAGTATTGATTATATGCATATATTTAAATTGCTTAATTTTTATCTATTTCAAAAATACTAAATTTTTTTGAGGTGAAGAACATGTTTATAGCCAAAATAGAAGAACCGATGGCTATTATAATACTGATTTCCAGTCATCAATCCAGGGAAGTACCAGTAGAGTTAAGTTCGAATTAAATTCTTTTTTTTGCGTAATTGTTTGAAAATTATTTAATATTGCAGACAAAACACGAATATTTTTGAAACATTGCAAATCATAACAGGTCTATACCTTGGCTTCGTAGAAAATCAACAATCGAAGTTCTAATAACCTGCCAGTAGCTAGTAGGCTAACATGTTACAAATCATAATTATGCACTGTTGAAAGTGATAAGATCCAAATATATTTCTGTAATGATTAATATTTCAAACGTTGGAGTATCCAAATAGTAACAACTACAGAAAAGTTAGTAGAACTATATCCTTTGAAGAAGAGCGTCAAATAAATAGTCGTGATTTCAGTACTAAGTTAAATTTAACAAAATAGACGGTATAGTTTTTCCCTTTAAGGCAAAGCTAAAATTAAAGCTATAGAAATGTAAATTCTCATTAGTTTTTGCTGCAATGAAAAAGTCGGTAAAAGGATTCCATTTTTTTTTCTATCACTACCCTTCTTTATGTTGTTATGCTGTTATTTTGCATTCAATTATGTGCAAGACAACAACATAAAATCAGTATATATACTTTAAAAAAAGAAAGCAAAAAAACTTCGACTCGTCTTAAAACTTCTCAGACCCGCCATGTTTTTATCTATGTAACAAATATGTGTAATCGTGGCCTCATAAAAAA
This sequence comes from Modiolus philippinarum, assembly GCA_002080025.1. Classification (NCBI taxonomy): domain Eukaryota; kingdom Metazoa; phylum Mollusca; class Bivalvia; order Mytilida; family Modiolidae; genus Modiolus; species Modiolus philippinarum. The sequence continues at coordinate 40,893 of MJUU01002250.1, forward strand.
AGCAAAATTCGTTTCAGTTTGAATACTGTCCGTTATAATACATTATTTTTTTCTGATGTATCAAAGTCAACTTTCATTTTATGACGTCTTAAGGTTTTATAAATATACATGTGTAAAACAAATAAAATGTTTTCTTTTTTTATTGCAAAAAGGATTCGCAATGTTTTTTTTACATGTACTTTATTTGCAAACAAAAGCCACAAGCCACTATGACTGAAACGCTTTTTTATTTAATGAGCATGCGTATAACACGAATCATTGTCCAAATAATAACGATATGATGGATAAGATATAAAGTCAAAAACAAATAGAGTAAAAACAAAACGAAAGAAAACATAATGAAAAAATAAGCATATGCTTGTTTATAACAAGTTTATACTTCATTTAAGAAAGTTAAAATAAACTATTACGAACCGATTTTTTCGATATACTCATTATTTTTTAAATATATGTTTTTATGCTCATTGCTGAGCTTCATACTGTCACAAGTTTTTAAATTAAGTGTCAATATGACAATCTGATGTTTACTAGTATAAATTGTTAATAGGATATTTCGAATAATCTAGGCATTTCTGGCATTGAAAAAAAATAAATGAATGAGTTTTCAAATCTTTATAAACATGATCTTTATTGTTTGTTGTATTAAAGGGCCTTGGTAATCATACTATTTTCCACTCGTTTAATTTTTCTAATATTTTCAGTTTTAAAACTATACATGTTCATGTAGACTTAAGCAATTTTCAATAATTTTTCCTGTACCGTTTTCTGTCTAGTGGTCATCAAAACTACCGTTTCCTCATATTATATAGCCTGTTTGGAGCTTGATTTTGGTCTATAAAAATTATATGTAATTTAATTCTTATTTGATATAAAACTATTAAAAATTTAAAATTTAAAATTTTGTAGTGTATGTGAAAGTAAGCGTATAACAGAACAGAAATACATTGTACATGGGTGTTCTGGACAGTATAAGCTGAATATTTTATTCTAACTCGATCAGAATTTAGACTCTTCTACAAAACTGAATAGTATTATTTTTACAAAAACTGAGAATTGAAGGAAAACTAGTATATGTAACAGATATCAATTTTTTTTGTATTTAGAATAAAGGGTGTAAAAATCAATAAAATTGCCGAATCAATGCTTTAAATTATCTTACTTGCAAGAAATCTTACTTTTACATATTTTCAATATTTAAGATAACAAAATACCGAAGTTACTGTTGATTTATGTTCTGCATAAATGCATTTCGACAACTTATGTCTCATATTAGCGAAAAAATGTGAAGTAAATGCACTTGTTAAATATATTGTGATGTTGGGTAATAATTTCATGGCAAATAACAAAATACCGAGGTAACTGTTAATTTGTGTTCTGTAAATGCGAATTTCGACAACTTATGTCTCTTCAGTGCAGATAAAATCAAAATATTTGGAAGTCCATAAATCGAAATAGGTGTAAAACTGATAGAGAACAAATAACCAATAAGATCTTAATAGGAAAGCCAAAATCAGCTAAGGACAGAGCTATGCAAGAGGGAGATACTCCTTAGTTTTAAACAAAATTTACTAAAATTTAGATACTCCTTAGTTTTAAACAAAATTTACTAAATTTTAGATATTTAGACAAATAACTAAATACCGAAGTTACTGTGAATTTTGATTATTTATTTGCTGTGTGAAAAAAAAATACAATTTCAAACTTTTGATCATACCTATTGCAATGATTCTATTTATTTATTTAAGTAACAGAAAAGTGAAAAAAGAGTTATCTCCCCATACCCAAGGTCTACTCCCTTATAGGCATGTTATACACATATACGCTAATGACGAGAAAATATTAGGTATAGTTCGAAAGACGCCATATGAGGTGTTTTCAGACGCGTTTTAATATCCTTTAAAAAATCTGTGAAAACGAAGCATATGACATTGTCATATTGGTATGGACTTAGTAACAACTGGCTTCAGGCGAGCCTTAAAGGACAAACTTGGTACGTTTGCTGTACTTTAACGCTATCAAAAACGAAATATCTTTAATTTTTTGGGCGCTGTGATTGGTTTATTCAACTTCACATGACGTTCTGTAAACATGGTGTAATTAATATAAGAAAGATAACAGGACACACCTACAATGGCCGTAAACCACAATCATATGCCACAATCCACCAGGGAACCGCACGAGAAAAACAATAAAATGACAAAAGACAAACATGGACAACGATAGGAACCCGGGATAGCCGGACTTGGTACCGGCACTAGCAAGAGCTAGCGGTAGGATTAAACCGGTTTATGGGTACCCAAACCTCCCCTTTCTCTATCCCGTTTCCCTATAGTATAATACAACATACAAATAAAACTCAATACAGGTAGACTACTTACTCCAAGACCACAATCTTGAGAAGGAAAGAAAAAGACAAAACGTAATTTAGAAAGATGGGTCGAGGAGTGCTCGCCGCTTAACTGCCGGCTAGCTCAAGGAGCCTAGTCTGCTGGTAAAACACTGTCGCACTACGGAATAAAGATCAAACTCAAAACTCCCCGAAGGGTTTGGTAAAGAATTATCATAGATTTCAGTAGACATCGGCAGTATCAGTGAGAGGCCAGTCTACCTGTAATATCTTCAGGTCATTGGATCCCAAAGCCAATTTAACGGAATCCTCAAGAATATCCTGTC
>MJUU01002250.1:44172-59495 GCA_002080025.1 Modiolus philippinarum
AAATAAGTTGATCACTGTTTTGTACGGTTCCATTCTGTAGTTTTTTCATAAAGTCCCGTTCGTAACAGAACAGAAAAAGATCTGCAATGAGAGGTGCACAGTTTGTACCCATGGGAATTCCAATGACCTGTCGATAAACGATGTTGCCAAAACGAACAAAAATATTGTCCAGCAAAAAATTCAGTGCCTTAATCATGTCATCACAAGTCCAGGAACTATGATTATTGTAAATGATATTAGAGAAGAATCCTTGCTTTTTATTACAACAAATGAACTGTAGACCAGAAAATTTGAAAGACCATTTAATAAGTTGTCCCAATTTTGATTTAATCAATTTGTGTGGGAGGATTGTATAAAGTGTAGAAAAATCATAACTGTCAATAGACGAAACTGGTCTTTTTATTGATTGTAATTTATCTAAAACTTCAATGGAATTTTATACACTCCAAAAGTAATTTACACCAGAGTTTTGATAGGTTTTTTCACAGTATTTGATAACTAACTCTTTAATACAGGTGAACGCACTGGTTAAATGGATGGATAAATTAGTGGTAGAACAGTTACTCGATGCCGAAATAAAACGATGTTTGTAGGGATTTTTGTGAAGCTTAGGAACCCAGTACATAGTAGGCAAGGTGTTATATTTGGGTGGAACTTGGAGCATTTTTGTATCGTTGAATTGCTGTTTGGTTAATGATTTTTCTTCAAAATTAGTTCGTTTGAAAGTGTAAGACTTTGATAATTCATTTTGTTGGACATCGATGTAGTATTTCTTTCAAATAATAGAAACGTTATTAGAGGCTTTGTCAACTGGTACAAACACATATTCATTACTAAAATCTTTTAATTTTAACTTCAATTCTGTTGACAGACAGCTTAGGCGGTGACTCTTTATAATTATCTTTATAAAAATTTATTCTATTGGTGACTTTGGTTATAATTTTATCTCTGAACATATTGAGTGAGTGTTTGTCTGCACTTTCTCGTTTGCACCATTTTATACAATAGTTGGTAACTGCGTCTTTAATAATATCAAAACAAGATTGCCAGTTAATTTTCGAAGGTGGGTGATATTTAGGCCCCTTTCTAAAGAAATTCCTAACTTCTTTATCATCGATGATGTTCAAGTTCCCGGTTAATAAATGTCCGCACGGGTCATAGCGATATGGTGATGTGGAACAATCTCAGCTGCTTGGGTAGTTCTCCCCAAAATTAGCATCACAGGTTATAGAAGAGTAATTCAAAAAAAATACTTCTAGTAGGCTTTTTGTAAGAGAAGGAAATGACAGGCATGTCTTGGTTGTCAAAATAAACGGGAACAAGTTTTTGAATGTCAGGGTCCCTAAAAATGCCTGCGATGTCGATCAGATCAATGCCTTTATTTATATATTTTATTTTCAAAAATTGTTTTACATGTTCATCAGGTTTGTCGATTCTCGGATAAAGCCGACGAAAGCAGAAAGCATCAATAAACCTGGTATTTCAATAATTAGTACATTACGTTATAAATTTAGAAATGTCAGGCTTACAACATATTTTATATGATAACACATCGAAAATAACTTACTAATTAAATGAAGATTTATGTCTTAAAATAATACAAAAATATAGCATAGCAAAGTCGGTCAATACATGGATTTATCGTATAACACGTGTGAACACAGTGAAGCTGTTCTACCAACAAGAACTTAAATAAAGGAAACGATGAAGGGATATGGAGTAAATGCAAATGAGACAAAGTCTCTACAAATACATGGTTATAATAAGCAATGGAACAACGCTTTTTTTGTTGTTCTTCATCTTGAAGTAACCACGAGGCCTTCAACAATGAGCTTTATTCATACCTCATAGCAAGTTCAAAAGATATCAAAAGCTATCAAAGATTCAACCGCCCTTTTCCCGAATTTACTATCATTATTGAATCTGGTAAAATATATACTAAAATATATGATAAAAGGAGTGATTTTGATTTCACCCTTTTTAATTTACCCTTTTAACAGCGACATTTCTCTAGCTCCATCCTTGTTTTTTTTCTTTCGTAATTTAATGAACGTAGGGAGACCATCATGCGATTGTAATTTTATGCCATTGTAGGTGTTTCCTGTTATCCCATATTTTACATATCACACCAAAACGTTTAAAACAGGGCTACAGATTTCATAGATTGTTGATAACATTTTGAAGTTTTATAAAATATATGAACATTGGATATCTAAGTATGGCGTAACTTGTAAACTGCTTATTGCAAATGACATTTCTAATTCTTGTTCTTACGACAATATTGTAAAAAATGTCAGGAACTCATTTAAAATGCTGCAAAACTTGGACGTCAATTACATTGAAGAATTTCATGAACGTAACCAGCCTATCCCAGCCTAACTTTTACAACAGGGATATCGACAAGACATTCTGCTTACTGCGTAGAAATTTGCTTTGTGATTAATCGACCTAGAAATGTAACAAAAAACAAAATAAAAATGGTAAGGTAGGCCACAATTAAAAGGTAAAATTAAACAAAAATATACACACTTAAAACAGCTAAAATATCCAAAACGGGTCAAAACGAAAAAAAGGGCACAGTTTCCTTTTGACCCGTTTTGGATATTTTAGCTGTTTTAAGTGTGTATATTTTTGTTTAATTTTACCTTTTAATTGTGGCCTACCTTACCATTTTTATTTTCTTTATTGACGTTAATTTATGGCCATTGCACAACATATATTTTTATAGAAATTTAACACACCTACTTGCATTAAAGTGCATTATAAGACTGCATATGAAAAGCAATAAAGACACGAAGTGAGAAATTTAGCAACCATAATGCATTAAAGCAATATATATTAAAACTACACATCACAAGCTTAGCATCACAAGGACAATACTTCTTGTAGATTTTGAGTTTGTCAGTACTGAGATAAGATTGGGTAATTTTAATTGCGAACTAACTGATACTGCCAATGTCTACTAAAAATAACGATGATTCTTGACCAAACCCTTCGAGAAGTTTTGAATTTGATTTTGCTTCCGTAGTGCGACAGGGTTTTATCAGCAGACTAGGCAACTTGAGCAGATAGCCAGCAGTTAAACGTCGAGCACCCCTTGACCCATCTTTCTAAATTGCGTATTGTCATTTTCTTTCCTTTCAATATTTTGGTAATTGGGTTAGTAGTCTACATGTTTTGGGTTTATTTTAGATTAATTATGCTACAAGGAAACGGGATAGGGAAAGGGGAGGTACTCATAAACTGATTTAACCTTACTGCTAGCGTTTGCTAATGCCGATGCAAAGTCCGACTGTCCCGATTTCATATCGTTATTTACGTTTGTCTTTTGTCTTATTTGTGTTTTTCTTTTGTAGTCCCCTGGCATATTGTAGCATATGATTGTAATTTAAGCCATTGTAGATGTTTCCCTGTTACCTCTTTTCATTTCATATAGCAATCGGCATATGACTTTTTGACAGTGATAATCATAGTCCCTTTATTTTTTTAGAAATTATCGTGCAGATAACAGAAAAAAATCCTGAAATTACCATAAAGACGAGAAATTGATTATATACTATTAGATGATATTGCTACATCAATTAAAACTTATTAACACATTAACATTAAAATAAACGCTTTTGATTGCTACGGGGTTGCTGAACAGAAGAAAATCATGTGATTATTCAATAGTTTTGTTCTAGAAAGCTTACTATCAAACCTAAATTAATCCAATAAACCTTACGTATGCTCTATATACATTACAGTTATGGTTTCTTGTTTTTGAGAGAATTTCTCATATGAATGCACCATCATTCTTTCAAATTTTTGCTTTTTAATTTTTTTGTAATTCAAAATTGTTTTTCTAGCCATCTGTTCATAGTGCCCAGTTATCATGATTTTATTATGCCAATATCTCTTACAATTGCCTCGATGAGTGCCCTGTGGTTGTTTAAATGATGTGATCGTCCTCTACTAGTCTATTTGTCGGGAAATTGATGACAGCAATTGTAAGAACACTTTGCCAGTTAAGTTTATGTTTGTTGACGATCCCGTATCCATGGATAAAAGGAGAAAAAGACATTGATGTAGCGTTGCTCAGCAATTAGCAATGAATACCGCTCAAACCAGTGCTAGGGGCCGTCTTGAACTTGCTATGAGGTATGAGTAATGCTCATTGTTGAAGGCCTCATGGTAACTTCAAGATGAAGAAAAACAATAAAAGCGTTGTTCCATTGCTAAGTATGTATTTGTAGAGATTTTGTCTCATTTGCATTTACTCTATATCCCTTCACTGTTAATTACAGGTACAGCTAGAATACAAAAACGAAAGTCAAAGTGAATATTGTGTATCCGAGTTGTCAAATCTTTTCCTGGATAAACAACTATTCAAAAACAAGATACAGGCAGAATTTCAGGTGATTATTGTAAACTTATTTCGCTGAAACCTTCGCCATCAAGCCATGTATAGGTATGAAACATCAAACTCTAGAATAAGTAAAATATTACCATATTTTAATTACTAAATTTGTCAATTAAATTGAACATAAGTTAAACCAACTAAAAAGGACCCTATCCACATAATATTTATAAAAACACTTTCATTACAGACATTAACAAAAGACTATACAAAAAGCCCGTTGAATGGAAAGATTCATTAAATTGAAAGGATAAAGGATGTTTCAAAAATCATTAGAATAAATTTTGATATTAAACATACTGAATAGGAAAAATATCCATTTTAAAGGCAAATAAGTTACAAACATCCACACACACACACTATGCTTGTAAAGCAACATATGAATATTGGCATCGGCATGGCTTTGTCAACAATTCATGAGCTAATAGTACCTGTAGGAAGTATACATAGTGATGATCCGTACCGAATGATATTTTTATGACAATGAAAAGTGATATTATTTGATGTACATTATGTTAAAGAACAAGGGATGTCCCACTATATTGCTGCCTCGCAACTTTGTGCAAACACTATACATCGGAGTTTGTGTGATTGTCTAAATATTAAAATAATTGTTTGAATATAATTATATTCACGTAAAGAACATCAATAAAAACTTTGTTGCATTGCTGGTAATATTCTAGTCTCCCTCTGTATGTTTCTGGCTTTTGTTATCATTTTATTCTAGTATCTATTTGAAATTTTGTCTCATGTCTATATCCTTTCATTGTTAAATGGAATTCACCTTCCTGCGTTTCCCGATTGGTGTCGCTGTTGCACTATTAGTAGGAAAAAGAAGGGAAACGGGGAATGTTAACTGTACTGGTTCGCAGGAAAACTTACAATTCACGCATGGTAAAAAATTGTTCCTTGTGTGTGACTTTTCCCGGAATGACGACGGCATAGAACAAAACCTGATAGTGCAGTAGTGACACTAGGCGGAACAACATAAGGAAGGTGCATTCCATTGATATTGCATATTGATATCTATTACAGTGGCTCATGAAAAACAGACTTCAAGTGACAGATTATGAGGTAGTCAATGTAAATCTCAATACTGGTAAGCAATGCTAAAATATATAGAAAAATATGGTTATATAAAGAATATCCTGCTGGTGTTGGGTTACTGTATTTTTCTTTCAATATAGTTTAATTCTGGGTTTTTAATATGCAAACTTCAGTGAGCATGTAAAAGTCTTAAAATAAACTTTCAAAAATGGAGAAATAGTTTAAGTCACGATCACCAGTACGTACAAACAAATTTATGAAAGAGATACAATTAAAAAAGATGCTTCAACTGTATTTGCAATGTCTTGTTTTAAACGATCTTTCATCAAATATGAGACAATATGTCTTTTTTTGTTTTTGTTTTGGTTTTTGAAATATTCGTTTGTTAATTTTTTTAATTTTGCCCATACAAAATGAGCTACGTACATTGGAGACAATGGTCACTCCTGTCAGTGAATGTTTATCTTTGTATTCATGGTGTAATGCTGCATTTAACATTAAAATCTTTATGTAAAGCAATTGAACACCGGTGGAGATCAAAACATTATACAAGTCAGAAATGTAATCATACTACCATCATTATCGATTTTTCAATGCAAAAGAACAAGGGAACAAGACAAAAAAATCAAAGAAATATTTTAATTTTAGTTTGCTAGCTATATGTCTACCATTACACCGCTTATGTATACAACAATTTCAGAAAAGTAAAACATTTTCGTTTTTCAGGAACAAGATTCAATTTTGATACATATGTGAAAACGGCTATCTTTCAGGTTTGTGTTTATGGATTATCTATCAATTAGCATAGCAACAACCACTACTAAAGTTGCTTCATTATCTTTCTTTTTTCCGAATGTGGTCACGGTGATCACAGGCCACTGCATTACATTTCAATTCCAACGGTCATGACTGGAAACATATGCAAGTAGTACCAATTGACAAAATCGATCGTGGACAGACACACAGAGGCAGACTAAAGAAAAGTTCTGGATAGAAAAGCTGCAATCCAGTTTGAATATAAAAATTTAAGATATAGTTTTGCTAAAAATCCCGCCCCTACCCATTTTTTTCTTTCTTTTTTGAAATGATAAACTTGTTTTTATGCCGATATGGCTGATGTTTTGCTCGTTGGGCGTTAAACCCAATTTTGTAACAGTATTGTTAATAGAATCGATGTACGCATACTGACAAAAAAAAAAATTTCCCTTCTCATGTTACATCTGTAAACAACAGCATCCAACATGTAGCTCTCGACACTTTGTATAAATATTTGTAGTTTAGTCTTTGTAAATAGGTTTTATTTTTTACTTTTTTATTATGTTTTGATGAAGGGACGGACAGGTCTCGAAATATCAACTGTTTTTTATTTGTGTCATTCACTTTGTTTATTATGTTGTCTATAATCAGGTCACAGAGTGTGTATCCTTAGGATCTGGCACAGCGGGATTTTCGGTGTTGTTGCTTTGTTCTTTGATCTTTATATATATATATATATATATATACACCTGTGACAACCAGCGTCCACAATGAAGCTAAGCAAAGCAATAGCGGCTACATTGTGGACGCTGGTTGTCACAGGTGTGATGCGGGATGGGTGCCCGGAGAGAGATGAAGAAAGAACTTTTGTCAGTGGCTGTATTTCGAAGGGAGATTAACAGGATCAATAATTGAGGTTATTGTGGTGAGTCCGGAAGAGGTAATGTCTGCAATTGGAAAGTGTGTTGTTTGGGAATTTTGACACGGATTTCCTGCTGCTTTTGGAATTTTAATCGTCTCAAAGGGTCCGGTTTTGGTATTCAAGCTGAATTTGATTTTTTGAATCCAGATCCGCTCGTTTGCTTGTCGCTTTGTCTCATTCCAAGATTTATTTTGGTCAATTGCGACGGCTTGTATGTATGTCCAACTGTGTCCGGTGCTGTTGGGATGGACAACCGTTGCCTGTGTTGATTCATTTTTCTCTGTGTGATTGCGATGTGGGTTGGTACGGAGATTTGGTGAATTTTTTGTTTCAACCATATTTTGCTGTTGACGAGCCGCACACGTGGTCATGTTTATAACATTTTCGGATTTGCAGGACAAATTGCCGAAAATTATGAATTTCTCGCCAGTTGCTGTGCTCTTGAGTGTCGAATTTGAGGGACTGTGTTTGCACAAGGGACACCGTTTGTCTGGACAGGTCTTAAATTGTCCTAATAAAGGTGATTTTGGTTTGGCCTTGGCGAGCGTGTCCTTCAAGTTCTTGGGCCTGCGAGGGGATGTGGGTGGTGGTTCTGGGAAAGGGGCTTTCATTTTGGGTGACGCACGCGGGGCTGGCGTGCATTTGCGTGTAATGGCTGACAGATTTGAAGTTGTGATAATGTGATATATATGATTACGTGTGCGGTATGTCAACAGCAATATATTGGTGAAAATTCACAAAAATTCACTAAATCTTATAGATGTTTATATATAAACATCTAGTTTATAAATAAACATCTATAAACAAAGCAACAACACCAAAATTCCCGACGTACTGGATCCGACAGGATACACACTTCGTGAGAAGAATATAATCAATTAATAGACAAAAGTGAACAGTACACAAATAATACAGTTAATATTTCAGCCCCTATCCGGGCCTTTTTCAAAACAAAATAAAAATAAAAAATCAAATCAAACAAAAACAATGTACAAAAAAGTCTAAACCCCCCCTTCTCTCTCTCTCTCTCTCTCTCTCTCTCTCTCTATATATATATATATATATATATATATATATATGTGAAAAATAATCTTTCGGAAAGGTCAAAAAGTTGTAATTAAAAAATTAATAATAAAACAAATCACAATGAATTCAACAATTGTCACATTTTCCTTTCTCCTACCGGTTTCACTGTTCGATGCAGATATTCATGGAAGGAAACTAATACGGTTGCTAATGACGGAACGTCATACAATTAAAGCGTCATACTATTAAAGTGAAAGTGAAAGTAACGTTCGGGTATTGTCTAAATTAAGAATATTGAACGTTATAATTTGCCGAATTAAAATGTCAATTTTCGGCGCTTCATTTATTTAGCTTAGGTTTATATTTGTTAATGAAGAATGTTTCTTTGCTTATGCGTTCTTGATCTGTTGTGCCGTCTGGGCACTGGTATAACGGAAATAATTTAAAGTTTCCGTGGCCACAAGATTCCAAATGAGTTCTTAACGGAATTTTTCGTGTGTAAGGATTATTAACTTGTTGACGATAAACTGTCATCTCTGTCGCAAAGTCATTCCGGTTTGACCGATGTAATTTTCTGTACATCCGCAACATGTAATTACATATATAAGATTTTCTGATGTACAGTTAAATGTACAGTTATATATAATCAAACAATAGACAAAAGTGAACAGTACACAAATAATACAGTTAATTTTTTCAGCCCCTATCCGGGCCTTTTTCTAAACACAATAAAAAGAAAAAATAAAATCAAACAAAAACTATGTACAAAAAAGTCTAACCAAAACAACAACAGCTACATTGTAGACGCTGGTTATCTCAAATGTAATACGAGATGCCCGGAGGGAGATGAAGAAAAAAACTTTTGTCAGTTACTGTATATCTAAAAGTATTTAACAAAATCAATAATTAAAGACATCAATAATTGAAGACATTGTAGTGAATCCGGAAGAAATAATATCTGCAATTGGAAAATGTGTTATTTTTAATTTTTACACAAATTTCCTGCTGCTTTTAGAATTTTAATCATCTCAAAATTCAGGTTTTAATATTCAAGCTGGATTTTTTTTGCATCCAGAACCGCTCCTTTGCTTGTCGCTTTGTCTCATTCCAAGATTTAGTTTGGTCAATTGCAACAACTTGCATGTCTGTCCAGCTATGTCCTATGATGTTGAAATGGACAGCCGTTGCCTGTGTTAATTCTTTTTTCTTTATGTGATTACGATGTAAATTAATACGAAGATTTAGTGAATTTTTTGTTTCACCAATATATTGCTGTTGACATACCGCACACGTAATCATATATATGACATTTTCGGATTTACAGGACAAATTGCCGAAAATTTTGAATTTCTCGCCAGTTGCTGTGCTCTCAAATGTCGATGTTGTAAGACTGTATTTGCACAAAAGACACCGTTTGTCTGGACAGGTCTTAAATTGTCCTATTACAGTTGATTTAAGTTTAGCCTTGACGAGAATATCCTTCAAGTTCTTTGGCCTGCGAAAAGATATAAGTGGTGGTTCTGGGAAAAGGGCTTTCATTTTAGGTGACGCATGCAAGGCTGACATGCATTCACGTGTAATCAGCTGACAAATTTGGAAGTTGTGGATGGAAAGTCGTAACAAATGGGATTCGAGAGTTCCTTTTCTTTTTATTTCGGTATTGTAACAACTGTTTTCGTTCTAAAGTTGAAACCTTTTCAATTGTTTTTGCACTTTGTGTGCTTTGTAACCCCTTTTAACTAGATGGTCTTTAAGTTCTCTGCTCCTATTGTTGAAAGTTTGCTCATCTGAGCATATCCGACGTAGTCTAGTGGAGAGACTATATGGAATTGCGTCGATACAGTGTCTTGGATGACAACTGCTTGGTAGCAGATATGCGTGTGTGTCGGTCGGTTTTGAGTGCAGATCAAAGATGATTTTTCCGTCGGCAAGCGTTGAAGTAGTGTCAAGGAATGTATTGGAAATTTCCGAAATGTTGGCAGTGAATTTAATTGATGGATGATAATTGTTTATAAATTCCATAAATTAATCAAGGTGCTGTCTTGTATCTGTCCATTTCATTTCAATGTCGTCAATGAAACGGAGCCAACTATAAGGCTTGAAAGGTGCTTCCTGGAGCATACGCTTTTCTAAATCGCCCATGATTACTTAGCGTAAGATGGAGCTACTCGCGTGCCTATTGCAGTCCCATTAACTTGAAGAAAATTTTCGTTGTTAAAAACAAAGTTGTTACGTTTTAACACAAGACTCTCAAGATTAACTAAGGACTCTGTTGATGGTGATTGAATAGGCCTAGTATCCCAAACTTTTCGGCATGCGTTTATTCCCTCTTCATGGGGGATGTTAGTATAAGGAGATACCACATCTAAAGTTACCAGTAAAGTGTGAGGAGGGAGATTTTCAGAAGGTGTTTTAATTATATAGTCTGTAGTGTCTTTGACAAAGGAAGGGAGAGATTCAACAAAGGGTTGAAGCTGGAGGTCCAAAAAATGTGAAATTTTTTCTGTCGGATGGCAAATACAATTTACAATGGGGCGCCCTGGGATCCCTCCCTTATAAATTTTTGGTAAAAGATAGAATAAGCCAGCTCTAGGATTTTCAGGGAGAAGGCCATCAAATGTTTCTTTATCTAGCTCTTCATTATCCAGCATGGATCGCAGTGCTGATGTTATTTCTTCGCTGTATTTCTTAGTTCGCTAATGTAGTCTTCGGTGTTCATAACGACTACTGTGGACCCCTTATCCGCTTTTTTGATGACGATGTCCTCTCTTTTTTCAAGATTGTGCAGGGCTTCTTTGTCACATTTCGACAGATTAGAAATTGGGGGTCTTTGGCGTGGTAGTTGACGTTCCACTTCTTCTTGGACAGCTTCGATATATATATATATAAGTAATATGTTATATTACCCCCCTCCCCCATCGACTATTTTTTCGTACCTCAAAAATAGTCGGTAGCGGAGGTGGATAATATAACATATTACTATTGTGTTTAAAAAAAATCCTGAAAAAGAAAATATTTACACAGAAAAAGTGATAAAAAATTTTTGACCCCCCCTCCCAAAAATGTGAATCTTCATTAGTGTAAATAATTTCAATAAATATTTACTTAAAAACCAAATCAATATTTTATATTTTAAATTTCTGTATTAGTATTGTATTTCTAAAGACGTATTGATGAAAATAGACGGATGTGTAAATAAATATGAATAGACGAAATCGATCATTGTAAATAGTTACATGGTTGCCAAGTTGTCGTCATAACAAAAAATTGGAGTATTTCACAACACCTGTGGTGTTTATTCATTTTATTATTTGGTGTTGTAACCCGATGAAAAGTCCTTGCTGTTTTGGAAAGGAGAAGAGGAAAACAATGTAAGTATTTTTAATCATGAATATTAAACATATTCCCGATCATCTTTGAAGAGTACTTTTAATGTCAAATGAAAATTTTGTTTAAACTGTAATTAACAAAAAAATACCCTTAAAAATGAAGCAACCAACAGCCCCAGATTTATACCCTGAATTACCTATAGAAGATGGACAAAATTATAGACAACAAAAAATAACAGAAATAGAAAAAAACGTTAATTAATGAAAAAGATAAACGTAAATCACTATACAAGAAATATAAGCGCGGAATAAATGCTACTGACGGTATTGATACAAGTCTTATTTCAGCCTCCGTTATTTTAGCAGGTGTAGGAATAGCTTTTCCTATGTTGTTACCAATGCAAATCGCAGCTGTCGCGTGTGGCAGTTTGGGTGGTTTAATTAAACTTGTTAGACGTAAACTTACAACAAAATCAAAAAAACATTACGAAATTAAAACCATGGCAGAATGTAAACTAAACAGTATATAAAAAAATTAATATCAAAAGCTTTGACTGACGGACAAATAAATGAAAATGAATTTAAATTAGTTTTAGATGAATTAGAAAAATATAATGAAATGAAAGAAAATATACGTACAAAACAAACACAAACAGTATTAAATGACAGTGAAAGAAAGAAATTGATTGAAGAAACAGAAGCAAGAGTAAGAAGTGAATTAAAAAAAAATGGAAAATTTATAATTTTCTTCAATAAAATTACTATAGTAAACGATCCTCCACCAAAATATGAATAAAATTTTTTTATTAAAAAATGGCTGAAGGAGGTTTTGAGTTTGATAATCCTGTATTTGAAGATGATTATATGATGATGAAGTAGAAAAAAAAAGAAATCATTTTACAACAAAAAAAAAAGTTTTCAAAGTGAAGTAACAAAAGAAATTGAAGAATCAGAAAATTTATCAGAAAATGATGCTAAAATTCGTAAAATGGAAACGACACAAAAAATGATAAAAAGATTTTATAGTGAAAATAAAGAAACAGTACGTAATAAAAATAAACAGGATTTCTTTATTAAGAAAGATGAATATGGAAGACCTATGTTATTTGTAAAAGATGAATATGGTGATATATATCCATTAACATATTACAAAGGAGGTGTATTAGAATTTTATAAATTTGGCTATCTTAAAAATCTATATCATATTAATTTTGTCAGAAATGTTTTAGACGTAGATGATTATGGACTTCTGAAGGAACAAAAGAAAGTAGAGCAGATCTTAAAAGAAAGGCAGCTAGGCCAAGCGCCTGGGGCGTAGCAAGTCGTAAAGTTAATACCATAGAAGATATTTCTTTACAAAATATAACTTCCGAACAAGAAACGGAAGAACTATTAGAAACAGCAAGTAATGCATCAACATCCGTAAACGAAATATTAACATCCGTAAAAGAAACACAAACAAAAGTAGATATGAGAGAAATGAATGGTTTAATGAAAGCATATACAACAAATGAAGAAGAGATTGCAAATCAATTACCAAAACTGTATGAAACAAAAATAAAAATAGAAGAAAAAAGAAAGAATTAAGTTTAGCTAAACTAGAAAAGAAATGAAGATAAAATAAATAAAATAAGAAAAGAATTGATAGATTTGGAAATTGAAAGAAGTGGAATGCTGGAGTCAATTAATATTCATAGAGATAAACTACGCAAACAGTTAAATAGAATTAAAGAGACAATACATAAAATATTAAACGAAGACACAACATTAAGGGAAAGAATTAGAACATTATTCAGAGAACAAGGAATAACAATACATAGCGTTTTAACTGCTTTTGGAATGATTATAGGTGTTATTGTTGATGCAATTATTCCTTCTGGTAGTGGAAGTAGTCCCCCACCTCCGCCCCCTTCAGATAAAACAGACGCAAAAGATTGGATAAAAAAACAATTAAAAAATCTTGGTAAATTACTAGCTAAGCTTGCAGGAAAATTAGCAGCTGCGTTGCCAGGAATTATCGGTGCTATTGTGTCTTGGTTGTTAAACGCAACAAAAGACGTAGTAAATTGGTTTCCAAATAATTTATGGGCTTTACTTGTTTTAGTTGTTGGTTTATTGTATGCTGCTGCAAGGGAATATTTAAAAAAATAAAATTAATAAATCTTATAAATGATTAGTCCTACAATACCTAATACAACACTTCCAAATAATATTGCTTGTTTATTTTCTCAATGTTCTATATTCGGTTTATCTTGAACAATTTTATTAGAAGGTTTTGGAATATCTTTAACAAATTTATTAGAAGGTTTTGGTATATTATGAACAAGTTCTGGTAAAGATTTTTTTGTTTTTGTTCCATCTAATTTATCCAAAGAATGAGAAACGTGCTTATTATTTATATCATCGTTAAAGCCTAGTTTTTGATCTTTTGTTGCGATTACAATTTTGTTATTATAACCAACAATTGTTCCAATTTGTAATCTCATATCACTTGGAGACATGTATAACCCAATACCATAGACATAATTAACATTACTCCGAGCGAATTTTAATACTCGTTCGTAATGAGATATCTGAGAGGGTAAATCTATGGGACTATTAATTGCATCTTGAACGTTTGCTAAGAATTGTTTTTGAGCATCAAAACCTGTACCTATTTTTAGTATATCTACACGTGTTTGAGATTGTGCTCCTAATAAAGCCCATACAAAAGTTCTTATACTTTCATTAATACGTTCAATACCTACTTTTGTAAAACCTTCTGATTTGTCTAGTATAAATGTTGTCCAAGCCATATTTATATCTATTGTATGCTTAATAGAATCGTTTATATTTAATAATGGTCCATTCTGAGAATGATTCATTCTATATTCAGCACTCGGTTTATAGTATTCGGTAAAACTTCCTAAACCATGACAAGATGTTTCTAATTTTTGTCTCCAATCTGTATGAGGTGAAATTTGAAATTCATTACATATTTTTTGATATGCAGCTTTGTCATAGGGATTTTTATAAAAACAGAAAGAAGAATCAGTTGGTAAGGGTGATTTAAGTTCTTTTAAAATTCTAGCAATTAAATAATATAAGTGAAATATATAAACCGTTTGGGTTAAATTTGAAGTGTTTTTTATCGGAGAATCCGCGAACCCAGTTCGTATATGATCATCATAAGAAACACCACATCCTGTACTTGCACACCAGACTGCAAAGTTTAATTGGCATTGCCACCAATCAAAAGATGAATGCACCCATGTATTCCATGGTTCGTTGGTGTGTAATGGTGGGTTTTGATATTTTTGAAATAAATCGGGAAAAGTTGTTTCAAAATTTTCTTTTTGATTTACAAATATTAATTGATTAACAAGGATTATATCTTTTTCAGAATATTTAGTGTTAGGATTATACGATGCATTAGGATTATATTTAAATTTTTTATTCATTTTTAACCCTAAAAAATGTACCATACTATTTCAAATATTGATAAAACAATAAACTTACTTACTTACATTGATAACAGAGAGGGAAATAAACGTATAGGGTTAAAATATATAACATATTTCGTAGGTTGGGATAATATTTCAGATGAACATATAAAAAAAAACTGGGGAGAGACCCATAAAACTTATAGATGGTTATTATAGTTTTCAACAAATAGCGGATGAATTTTCAAAAGAAAATATTGAATTGTCTGTAAATGAAACAAATGGTATTGCTTCTTTAATCGCACCTTTTGAATTTAAGATTAGTAAAAATTTAAGATATATGTTAGGATTTAATAAAACAAAAATATTCACATATAATGAAAAACATTATTGAAACAGACCCATAGATTTTACTATATATA
>MJUU01002256.1:0-21973 GCA_002080025.1 Modiolus philippinarum
GAGTCCCTGAAGAAATTCAGTCACGTAAGAATATAAAAACAAGTCTGCGAGAAGAGGAGTACAATTTAGTGCCCAAATATATTTTCATTTAGAAAATCAAGGATACTGCACACCTTTTTTCATTGTAGCATACTTCTCCTTCAAAATTGGTTTCTTTGAAAAAAATCTGGATTTATAACCTAATACAACATTTTTTTTTTGAATCGGCAAAGTATATTTGAATGGTGATTTAAGGGGGTAGACCTGGGGAAGGAGGAAATAACTCTGTTTTTCACTTTTTTATTACTTACACAAACAAATAGAATCATTACAATAGGTATTATCAAAATTTTAAAATTGTAAAAAATTTT
Organism: Modiolus philippinarum; assembly: GCA_002080025.1. Lineage (NCBI taxonomy): Eukaryota > Metazoa > Mollusca > Bivalvia > Mytilida > Modiolidae > Modiolus > Modiolus philippinarum. The sequence goes on from MJUU01002256.1 coordinate 351, forward strand.
CCACACAGCAAATGAGTATTAATTTTGTCATGAAAACAAATACCCAACATCTAGTTATTGATAATGAGTGCATTTTACTCTACATTTTTGCAATGCTGTCCAACAATAATAAAATATGCAAAAGTCAGATTTCTTCCAAGGGAGGTAATTCATAGCACAGATTCGGCAATTTTATTGATTTTTACCCACTTTATTCTAAATTAAGAAAAAATGGGACGGTAGAATTTTCTAAAATTGTGATATATCTTACATATACTAGTTTTCTTTCTATTCTCAGTTTTTGGTGAATATTAAACGACAGAAATTTTTACAAGAAGTGTTGAATAGTGATCAAAATAGAGTAAAAATATCAGCCTATATTATTCAGAACACCCATGTATTTCAGTTCAAACTATTTAAATATTTACTATCATTATTCATGCTTTCTTTCACACACGTCTAAACTACAGAATTTTACATTTGAAATAATTCTAAATCAAATACAAATTTAATTAGAGCCAATTTTATCCACCACAATCAAGTCCTGAACGGACCAAATAATATGAGGAAACAGGGTATCTTTGATGACCACTAGAAATAAAACGGGACGGTAAAAATTGTTGAAAATTGTTGAAAGTCGACATGAACATGTGTAGTTTTAATGCTGAAAATATTAAGAAAATTAAACGGGTGGAAAATTTTAGGCCTACCCAGGTCTACCCCCTTAAGTTTATCACGAGGAAGCGTTGAATACAGTGTAGAAAAATCAAATGTTTTCAGAGAATGTATATGAGAAAATGAACGGGATTTAGTATTTTCAAATAAATCCTTCGAATTTTTAAGTGTCCACATGTAATTTACGTCACTTCAGGCATGAAGTTTCAGAGTGTGTTTGATGCCTATCTTTGACTGCAGACAAAATCTTAGTTCAATAATTGTAAATTTAGTGTCTGCATATGGCTATGTGTATAACTTATGTCTCTTCAGTGCAGATCAAATTAAAATATTTGGAAAACCATAGTCCATAAAAAATCAAGACCTTAATGGAAAACCAAAATCAGCAAAAACAGATCTATAGCCATTCAGAAGAAAACTACGCCTTAGTTTAAAGCAAAAGTTTCTAAATTTATCTACTGCAAGATTCCAGATTAAATCGGATTTCGTGTTAGCACAGAAGTGTAGACTACTGGATTGGTGACTTGGAGCTTCGTCAAAGAAATATTGAAATCTTACACTTTTGTTTCTGAGTTTTCTCGATCTTGCACTTTTACTGGTGTTAGATTCGTATAATCTAGCCCTTTGGTGTTACATATTTCCTTATTTAACCCCCACCAGTGTTAGATTCAGAGGTTTCATGTTGTTTCTTCATTGCAGATCAAATCAAAACAATTATCCAAAATATTTGTATAAGCTGATAGAGAACAGATTACCAATAGTTTCTTAAAAGAAAGACCAAAATAAGCTAAAGACATAGCTATGCAAGAGAGATACTTCTTTATTTAAACACAATTTTCCTAAATCTAAATAATTTAGTAAAAAATCGGTTTTCGCATCAGCACCCGAAGTACCCATGAATGGTTTGATGAAATTGCTCGGAAACTAACAGTCCACCAGTAGAAGCATCGGCCTTGTGGTAATAAATAACAAAATACCTAAGTTTCTGTGAATTTAGTCTCTGCATATGCGTATTTTGACAACTCATGTCTTTTCAGTGCAGATCCAATCAAAATAATTGGAAATACATAAACCAAGTGTACGATGCAGTCTTGAAAGTCGGCGCACCTTAGAATTTACCTTTCGATTCCTGCTGTAATTTTTATCACATTATTTTCAACTTTCAACAAAACAAATATACATAAACCAACTTTAAAATCATGCAGAATTTAAAATTAGAACTTCAAATAGAGAAAGGGGAGGTTTGGGTACCCATAAACCGGTTTAACCCTACCGCTAGCTCTTGCGAGTGCCGGTACTAAGTCCGGCTATCCCGAGTTCCTATCGTTGTCCATATTTGTCTTTTGTCATTTTATTGTTTTTCTCGTGCGGTTCCCTGGTGGATTGTGGCATGTGATTGTGGTTTACGGCCATTGTAGGTGTTTCCTGTTATCTTTCTTATATTAATTCAAATAAAATATATGAAAAACCCCTGTTATATCGCCATGTTTAAATGTCTTGTAGACAATATCAATGTACCAGGAACCCAAAATAAATAGTAATTTTCAATATCGGGTTTTCAGAGGAAGGTGGGAATGTTCAGTATTAAAATCAAATACTTTCAACAAAAATAATGAACTTAGACAGCTACAGTAAATGTCTAAGCAACAATAGAACCAATTAACAACGAATATAGCACTGTTTTGGTCTTTTTCAGTACCGGTGAACACTCAAAAAAGATATCTTCGTCATCATCGCTATCTGGCTTCAAGTTAGTACAGAAATTGTTCTGTACCAATTTTATATATTAAACGGAAGTCGTTTTCTTCATGTGCGCCAACTTATAAGATGCGCCGACTTACGAGACTCGACTATATTTCAAAATCGTCGACTATATTATGCATTATTCTGAAACATTTTTTTCCCTTAACATATATTTTTTTTTATATTATAGAATGAAATATGCATATGTGTTGTTTAAATATCGTAAATATCTTAAAGTGAAACTACACCTTTTTCCATAGTTACATATGTGGTAAAGAATGTTATTCTATATCAAATGGTGAAAACCCGACCACGATCTGTTAAGTGGTTTTAGAGAAATGTGAGTTTTTGTATTCAATTTTTCTCAAATCTGGATCACTTCTGGTATCTCAATACGTCATAGATACTTTAACCACGTGTTAATCACATGATTGCTTTTGAACCGTTTGATTGGACAAAAATTTAGTATCATTAACCATACTTGTAAAGATCACTACGATGCACCACCTATTGCAATTGAAAGTGTGCATACAAAATGCAGTTACAAAACACTTCGTTGTACTCCCTTTTATATATTATTCATTTATTTATTTTTAAATATCCACAATAATGCACCCGAAATGTCTACAAAATCCCAAGAAATGTTTTTTTCTTCGTTTGTATTTATTGAACAAAAGATGGAATGTGTTTCCATAAAATAATTACACAAAAACGTAACGAAAACAACAGATAACATTTCTGATATTACCGGGGGCATTTGAAACCTTTGATGTAGACGGTCACACTTTCGTTAATTTGATAACTGGTCACCTTGCAGGTGTGAAAAACATTGACGATTTGAGAGAAATCATTTACCTGTAATGTTTCTGAATAAAATGAAATACACAGCGAGTCGATGCAAACAGAAAATAAATAAAACTTGATAGAAGTATTAAAATAGATAAGAACTAATTTTCAACATGCCATTTAATCAAAATGTCATTGATTAAAAAAAAAAAATAGACTTAACTCATGAAAATTCTTTTTGAAAAGTATTGAACGAAAATTTATCTCGCTTTGGTAGGAGGATAGGACTGGTAAATAAGATGAAAATCGTATCGATAACCAAATCGTCGTTGTATTCTGTATTTTAGATTTATTACAGACCACAAAATTAAATGAAAATCTGTCAATTTAGTAATGTTTTGTTAGTAAGTTTTCACGAAGAGCGTCTTCCAGTAAAATCTGTTGTGCTCTCGATTTTGTTTTCAGGGGAGGGCTTGGCCGATTTTGCCCGAAATTATTTGTTTTTACCAAATGTCACATCTAATTATTTATTTGCATTTGCAACAAACAATTTATTGTGCAATTCAATTTTAACTTATTCATATTCATGGTAATTCGGATTATAATATTTATTTTCACTGCCATCAAGATTAAATTCTTTTTTTGCAGGATCACACACCCCCCCCACCCACCACCCGAAAATAAAATGAGCGTCCCCTTACTATTAGCGTGATTAATGTTTTGAATAAATGCATCTTCCATATTTTAGTGAAATGTTCAAAAAAACGTATGCAAAAATGGGATTTTACATCGGTTGTATTTTTCTATGCCACTTTTACAGCCTACGGCCTTTTTACATTTTTCTTGTAAATCAACAAAGCAAGCTCTAGAAAATTAGCAGTCAAGTAAACTGGTATTCTGACAAGTATTTCCACGCAAAATGATTGAAAGGAATTGCCATTGTTGACATGAAAGGCGAAGAATTAGTGCATATTTTCCAAAAAGTCCACACAAATGTATGAAATTATATTCTTGCAAGCTATGCATTACACACCAACAGATCGTTGTAAACTAGAACATATTTTGCTTCAATTAATACACCTGACTCGTAATTTTATTGAACATAAGATGCAACTACGGTCAGTTTGCCAAAATTGTTGGTTGGGCTTCGCCTCGTATCACTTTCTTCGTAAGTTTGAAGGAACACTGCAGACATGTCAGTTCTTCCTTTTTATTTAATATTGATGACTCCAAGCATAGTTGGTTTTTGCTTTTTTTTCTTTGCTTCTGTTTTTTTGGTTTTTTTTTCTTGCGGATCACTAGGACAGCTGTTTAATAAATTTCATTACCGGTTTGACTTTAAAAGCGAAATTTTCACTCAGTCGGCTTTTGCCTAAGAAATCTTCACGATCGGCAAATTATTCTGTTGTTACACACTACATGGACAAAAATATATTCTTATGGAAGATTTTCCTACCAAAATATGAAATAATTATGATATACATAATCGGTTCTTACGGATATTACATTGTATTAATAAATGCTTGTTCCGAGTAAGGTCAATGCTTTAAATTATTTTTCTTTGCGAAATAAAGAGTCCACAGGAATGAAATCTAGGGAACACACTTCAAATGTGTATGGATTTATAAATTGTCCATCACAAAATACCGGGACTGCCAAAAGACAGCTGTTGTATATTCCGTTAATCAACCATCTCCGATCAGCAGGTGACCTATACAACATGTCTCGTGCCAGCATGTGGCTATTTGACACACAATATACAATCTTGTCAGCTGACAAATTTACAATCGTTTGAAACAAATCAGTCTGTTTTTATTAAAATAGACGAAATTATGTCTGGATCTGGTAAAATGTGCATGCATTATGATTGATTCTGTCAAATTAAATTTATTCTTAAGACGTCTTATGTTGAGGAAAATATATATATTGAAAATACTCTACTTGGCCGGGCTACTTGGCTTAAATAAAAATCATGCTATTTGACATAATTGTGTAGTAGAAATGCTATCTTACTGGCCATTGTAGTTTGTTTCTTTTTCTGTATATTTCAGTTATTAGTTTATCATTTCTAACCATTCGTCGATCTGTTCAAAAATGGCTGTCCACACAACGATAAAATTTTAATTTTATTTTCGCTCTTAGTACTTTATCTGTTAAAATATTATATTAATATCTGAGTATTATGAATATTTAATGCAAAAAGAACAACATATCAAATTTTCATTTGGAGTGTAGTTTCACTTTAAATACAACAAGAATATTTTCAATTATTTTATGTTTTTAGGAGGACAAAAATGGGGAAGCATGAGAAGGTTGAATCGCTCAAATTTCATCGTTATATAAAAAAGAAAGCAGTTTACAATATTTAAGATTTTGCACTCATCTGTAAATCCACAACTAGATATAGAGTATGCATGAAAGCATAGAAACGAAAGGGGCGTATTTAAACCAATGAAATAAAGAGGAAAACGTTCAACTTTGTACACAGTGGTGAACAATCGCAGTTTTCAAAGCTTTACTTAAAACGATCTTTTATGATTAATAACGTTATCAGGAGACAATGGTTCATTTTTTAAACTCGTCAATTAAATAAATTCATTTATTAACACGGCCTTTAAGTCAAACTTCAAAGCAAGCTATTATTCTCGCTTCTATTTCTCTTTTTCTAAAAGCACGTCATCTGTAGTTTTGGCATCAACATTAATGAAGAAATGATAACATGAAACACAGCCCGATAGTCAGACTTGGCTGGCATGAACATTTTACCTTGCGTTTTATAGAAATTTACTGTTTTTATCAAAATTCTAACCGCTTATAAAATACTGAGGCTTCATTCCGTGTATGGCACTCGGTAGATGTCCTTGGTACTGGTTGTGGCCTCCTTGTTCGATTTTTTTTGGTACAGTGGCTTCCCCGAACTCTGCGCATCCGGTAATTCTGCACTGACGTCACATCCCAAAATAGAAATATTGACAGTCGACTGTTTTCAATGACAATATGAAATTTTGACCAAGAGAGCAAGAGATACGTGGTAAGTAAACACATTTATATATGTTTTAAAGACTGAGTTGAAAAAATAATCCAAAAATATTCCATAAGTAGAGAAATTTCAATGACGTAGTGAAAGCACGTTGCGAATGTAAACAAAGTGAGGGAATCCCCTTTGTGTAATTACCTGTACACATGTTTTAACGCAAACTGTGTCCTTACTTATATAAAATGCATGTTATTAAGTAAACTTTGAATCATATAAAATCCTTCGAATCTTATGTGATCACACAATGTGAATGTATTTGATAAAAAAAATAGGTTAAGTTTCCCTGTCATTTTCACAACTTCGTTTGCGCCATATTCACATTTACCGCTAATGCATTCTGATTGGCTAGAGTCTTATCTTAGTGTATCGAGTAAAGGGAAGATTTTCATTTGCCACAATTAACAAAATACCGAAGTTACTGTGGATTTAGTATGTCTCTTCAGTGCAGATAAAATTAAAACATTTTGAAATCCATAAACCGAAATATGTTTAACTGCTTTGTCTTACAAATAAAAGTGACAACAAAAGTCCGAATGGGAGCAAATATTAGTCATGAAATGGCTCATGTTACTTTGTTTTTATTTAATACTTGTGCTGCCTTACAATTACAAAGCCAAAATCAGTAGGCAAGTGCTAAGCTCTGTTGTCTACTGATTTTGGCTTTGTAATTCTAAGGTTTGAAAATTCTCCTAAATTACGATTTTGCAAGTTTTCAAAGCAAATCGTTTTTAAGTTAAATTATTGAATGTTTTCATTAATTTTCAGAACAAAATGCCAAAGAAGAGACGAGAAACCTACAATTTGGAGATGTTGAAAGAGGCATTTGATGATGTTAGAATTAGGGTGAATCAATTCGGGGTGCAGCCAAAAGACATGGGGTTCCAGAAAGTACATTGCGACTTAAATTAAATGACATTAAGGGGGTTGATGATTTAAAAATGGGAGCACCGTCTTATTTCACTACAACAGAAGAGGCAGAATTGACAAGGTATTGTATATCAATGGCAGAGAAGGGGTATGGATATGCCCGTTGGCAGATCATGGAAATGTCCGCAAACATGTCCTCGTTAAAAGGGAAAAATTTTATACCAACAAAGCATTGGTTTTATGCTTTTCTAAAAAGAAACCCAGATGTTAGGATGGTCCAACCCAAAAAACGGGAAAAAGTGCGCAATGATGTCCGCAAACAACATGTAACTGCATATTTTCATGAACTTCGCGTCATTTTAAATGAATATAACCTATTTAATAAGCCAGCCCAAATATGGAACACTGATGAAACCGGCATATCCTTAGACCATTCACCGCCAAAAGTATTATCTCTCCGGGGTTGTGAAGCTTTTTCTGTTACGTCTTGAAGATCTTCCACTACTACGTTAGTAGCAGCAGTTAGTGCTTTAGGAGAGACAATTTCTCCATATATAATCTATAAGGGACAGAGACTCACACATCAACTTGTTAGTAATGGCATGACTGGTACAAAAGACAACACTTCTGCTAATGGATGGGTAACTACCGACATTTTCTTGGACTTTTTCAGAAATCATTTCATGTTACCTACCGTCCACTGATACTATTATATGATGGTCATTCGACACATGTTACTGTCGATATCATTGAATAAGCAAAGCAGTCCAGTGTTCATCTCTTTGTGCTTCCGCCGCATAGCAGCCATATGTAACAACCTTTGGATGTTTCGGTTTTCAGTCCTTTTAAAAGTGGCATCAAATGCCAAACTCAGTGATTACCCGTGACCAACTACCTTCAATCATCAATACTGCCTATAACAGCTCTATGACCGTTGGGAATATTATGTCTGGTTTCCGCAAAACAGGCATTTTCCCTTTCAATCCTGATACTATCCAACAGAAAATAGCACCACGTGAAATTCCAACTCCTGTTCCGGCATCAAACCCTACTAGAAAAGAACGGCAAGATATCCGATCAATCAAAGTTCTATTCGCTGAAAAAACTACAACATTTGAAGCTTCTCAGACCACTCAAGCCGTCAAACGTAAGAGAACTACTTTTGTTCTACCATACGGGGCTGGTATAACTGAAGATAAATTTGTTGAACTGATAAAACAAAAGGAAAATAAGAAAAACAATCCAAAACGAAAGCTGAAGGAATGTGAAAATGAACATGATGAAGATTGTGTTGAATCACAACTAGAGTCAACTGAAAAGCCAGCTAAAAAGAAACGCAAAACAAACACATTTGTAACGCCTTATGCGAATGGCACTAGAAATAAAGAATCTAATCAAACTGCCTCCTCATCTGGAACAAAAACAACAACAAGAAATGGATGTCGATACGACATCAAACCGGGTTTTCCTTCACTATAAGAATGGACAAATAGGTACTTGTGTGAAAAGCTGTTTAACTTATACCTCCTCTTATTATGTGCAGTGTATGCCGTCACTCTTAAAAATCACTGAAACGGTATACTTTACTTAAAAGTCAAATAAAAGACACATGATCAAAACACCTATAAATTTCAAAGTTCAAAGAGGCATAACTCCTGGATAAATAACACGATGAAAAATCCCCAACAATATGCACATTTACATATGATGTTCTTGCTACATACTAAGTTTCATGAAATTCTGTTGAACGGTTACAGAGGAGTTGCGCTTACGAGCACATGGTCAAAACACCTGTAAATTTCTAAGTTCAAAGGGGCATAACTCCTGGAAAAATTGCACAATGAAAAATCCCCGACAGTATGCACATCTACATATGATGTCCTTGCTACATACAAAGTTTCATGAAATTCTGTTGAACGGTTACAGAGGAGTTGTGCTACTAGCATATGGTAAAAAAACCTGTAAATTTCTAAGTTCAAAGGGGCATAACTCCTGGAAAAATTGCACGATGAAAAATTCCTGACAATATGCACATCTACATATAATGTCCTTGTTACATACTAAGATTCATGACATTCTGTTGAACTGTTACAGAGGAGGTGCGCTTACGAGCATATGGTCAAAATACTTGTAAATTTCTATGTTCAAAGGGGCATAACTCCTGGAAAAATTGCACGATGAAAAATCCCCGACAATAAGCACATCTACATATGATGTCCTTGCTACATACAAAGTTTCATGAAATTCTGTTGAACGATTACAGGGGAGTTGTGCTTACAAGCATATGGTCAAAACACCTATAAGTTTCTAAGTTAAAAGGGGCATAACTCCTGGAAAATTGCACGATGAAAAATCCCCGACAATATGCACATCTACATATGATGTCCTTGCTACATACAAAGTTTCATGAAATTCTGTTGAACGGTTACAGACACTATGAACAGAAAAAAGTACTGTCCATACCAGGAACAGTGTTTTTTTCACTGTCATTCACTGTTCTCTGCTGTGGTAGTACTGTGAAATATCTATTAAGTACTGACAAGAACTGTGCCAATCGGGGACAGTCATGTAACAGTGCATGACAGTTAGCCACAGTATTTGAAATAACTGTGTTGCACTGTGGCGGATTGTGACAGTGCAACTCAGTTAATAACAGTGATTTTTTACCGTATATGTACAAGTTAATTCCTTTTATCTATAATTATCTAAAATTTTCAAAATCAATCTATTTTTATGGATAAATTGTAATAGTGTTCATGGATATTTATTTATTTATTTTTTTTAATGTATTTAAAAAAATAAGCTATTTTTATCTTTAGATTTACTCAGTTGCCAATATTTATTTTTCAAAATGTTTGTTTGTTTGTTTGTTTTTTAATTTCCAGCCGCAAATTGCAGATAGATAGAACGGTAACATAGCTATTATATACGAAACTTCATGACATTTAAAATTTCCGGTGATGGTCTCAGAAATAGCTGCATTCAACGTTATTTACTCATTCAAAAGGAAAGTTTCGCGTTTATTTCATTAATCTTGTCAGCACCATAAATATATGTATATCCAATATTTAATTGCTTTTAGGGGACGACCATTTGAATTGTAGGGTGTGTAGTTTTGGCGATTTCGCCTACAAAAAATATTCGTCTTCATGAGAATTTCAAAAATTAATTATTTATTCACATCAAATTTCACAACAAAATAATTTATTTGCATTTGCATAAAAAAAATTATTCTTTAGTTCTGTTACGGCACATATTGTCGCCCCTGCACATATTGTCGCCGGCGACAATATGTGCAGACGTATCGGCACATATTGTCGCCCTGCACATATTGTCGCCTACACATATTGTCGCCGGCGACAATATGTGTACCACATTTTCGGCACATATTGTCGCCAGTTTTAATTGAAGTTGTACTCGATAACACTTTTCAACAATGTTGAAAGTAGCAATTGTATTTCACTGATGCTGAGTCTTTGGGAATGAAATAGCTTGTGTTGCTATGGGAATTGAGATTGCAAGAGATATTATGCTAGAATGTTAGTAGTTGAAACAAACTTTTAAACAAAGTCTTCTAGTTGCTTGAAACAAAGAATCTCATGCCTGATACGTAGTGAAAAAATACAAAAAATATTTAACGGTTTTAAATGAAGCTACTCAGGATTTTACAAAATTTTGTTTCACACATATCCACAGACACGGCGTATTTTAAAAAACCCACCCCAAGTTGCACAGATAAATGTGTCTTATAGTTTATAGGTTATTCAAAGCTATTTTTCTCACCATATCTGTAAATTTCACGAATAAAGAACGCCATAGAAAATAGTGGATCTTAATCTATGCCCTATCTCGAATTGTACCCCTATACTTTCAGTTTTAACGCCCCTTCCCAAATTGAATGTTGTTTCTCTACCAATGTTGTCGTTTTTATTTAGCTATATGTTTCTTCTGAATTATTCAAGCCGATGCCCAGGAAGTTCTAAGTTTCTTTCAAATTCCATAGCATCGTTTTCACTTTTCATTTTTGTACGGTTTATTGGTCCTAATTGTCCATACCACGAAACTGGTGTTCTAAAGTTATAATTCTTAAATCTTAGCTCGAATCTCATTGGTGTATTTCTATCCATAATTGAATCTTCATTTCGATGTCTTCTGATGATATTGTTATCTGAGAAATCTTACTCTATAAGCCCAGGCCGAGCTGTTGCAACCAGATTGCGTCCGTCGTAACTTTTTCATCTAAAGATCTTCAAAAGAATCGCTATATGGATTCAGTTTGCGTCCGTCGTCTGCGGGTAGTAACTTTTTCAAAATATTTTCTTCGGGAGATTAAACAAAACAGGGTTTGTGTCTCTTTGACACATTCCCCGTTTCCCTTCTTTTTTCTGTTTAGTGGTTCTTATAATATACAAGTGTTGTTAATTTGGTAACGAAAATTTATTCAAAATCGCTGGCAGTTGGAAACTTAGTTAAGCAATGAACTGTATGAAAAATACATACAAAGATCACTCAGAGAAACGATGAAAAGATTTATTCCAACTTTGAATGAATGTTCCTTAGGAGGTGATGACCAAATGTTGCCAAAAAGTCATTATAAATAAATAATTGCCACTGGATATTGGACGATCCATAGGTGTTTTAACCATTTTCGAAAAAAAAAATAACTTCGAACGGAATTTAGGCAAGAATGGACCAAAAAGTCTGCAAACATCAAATAGACACCCCCCATTTGGATTGCTGCATCCGCTGATGTCGTGACACTTATTCAACATTAAATCTAATAGGGTATGCTTATTTAGATCCTGAGTAGTTTAATAAAGAAAAAAACACACAAAGTCTGACAAGGGGAAAATAAAGCATGATACATTAATGTGACGGAAAATTATTTGAGCCATAGAATCCATTAGGGATATATATAAAGCATTATCCACGAATGATCTAGTACTTTTGAGCGCAAATTTAAAGATCTAAGGGAACAACTATCTAACTTTTATGGAAAAAAGGGGGGGGTTGGAAGAGGCTTTGTCAAAAAAAATCAGGACAAAATTGGACCCTAAGAAATTATCGGGATCCCAATAGTTCTTAAAAAGTAAGGGAGCCCTTTGAAAAACATAAGGAATAATTGGCTGTATTTTACGCTATTGGCGTATAAAATAACTATTCTTAAAGAATATCTGCAATTCAACCAAAATTGAAAACCTATTTTAAAATTATTTTTGTGTTCACAATTATTTCTTGTACCAATACTTGCAAAAAAATTATGATTGTATGAATTTAAAAGTATTTTTAGTCTTCGACCATTTCATGAAATTAATCGAAATTGGAACCGCTATCGAAATTACAAAAGCGTATTGTACATCTAGGAATTTATGTCATATAAAAAACGAAATTTGACCCTTTTGTGCTCTTGGCTTCTTGTATGCATTGCCAATTATTCATCAGCACAATTGAAATTCAAAAATCCCAAAATGGATCAGTTCAAGTCGCAAGAAATGCGTAATGGACGGGAGGAGACGACAGTATCCCCGACTAGTGCGGGAATAAAACTAGAGGCTCACATGAGCCTGTATCGCTCACCTGGTGATTGGTTATATTCATTATCACCAAGAGACCATCCATTATTATTTATACTATGCATTAGTTAACAAGATGTTACAGTTTCTGAGTGGATATTCAAGTATTGTTGCCATCTTGGATGAGGTACAAACGTAAGAAACAACCTTTGAAGGAAACCACCCAAGGGCTATTGTGACCAAGTTTGGTTCCCATTGGCTCAGTAGTTTCAAAGAAGATAATCTTTGAATGTATTTTACATAGGGTCATTATGTTAAACTATGTTCCTCGCTGGCGGCCATCTTGGATGAGGTACCAACATAAAAATCACAAACTTTGAAGGGGATCTCCAATGGACTTTTGTGACTACGTTTGGCCCCAATTGGCTCATTAGAGAAAAATATCTTTGAATGCATTTCACATACCTTATGTTAAACTATATTTCCCCCTGGCGGCCATCTTGGATGAGGTATGAAACATGAAATTCACAAACTTTGAAGTGGATCACCAATGGACTTTTGGGACTAATTTTGGTTCCAATTGACTCATTAGTTTCAGAGAAGGAGATCTTTGAATGAATTTCACATAGGGTCCTTATGTTCAACTATATTTTCCCCTGGCGGCCATCTTGGATGAGGTATGAAACATGAAATTCACAAACTTTGAAGTGGATCACCAATGGACTTTTGTGACTAATTTTGGTTCCAATTGGCTCATTAGTTTCAGAGAAGGGGATCTTTGAATGAATTTCACATAGGGTCCTTATGTTAAACTATAATTCCCCCTTGCGGCAATCTTGGATGAGGTACAAACATGAAAATCACAAACTTTGAAGTGGACCGCCAATGGACTATTGTGACCATGTAAAAGTAAAAACATATAAAAATGTGAAAATTCAAAGAAAAAGTGGCTATAACTCCTATATAATATGGGTCGTCAGATTTTCTTCAAAATTGCAGGACATGTAGATCTTATTATGCTGACCATTTTTATTTGTAAAACTTAACCTCTATCTTCTATCATTTTCAATATACAAAACGAAAAGTAACAACAAAACGGAAATTTTGCGGGAAAGGGACAATAACTCCAAGAAGGGTTATCAGATATTCTCCCAAATTGCAGGATGGGTAGATCTCCTCGTGTTGATCATTTTTACACCGCCAGATTTTTTATATCTGTACAGGTTTTTGAGTTATTTGCAAAAAAAAAACAGCAATTTACTCCTATGTTCTATTTTCAGTAACAGCGGCGATGTTGATTGGTCTACAGACTTAAAAATCAAAAAATTGAAAGCGCTTACCCTGGTGATGATTCAAATCAAGTTTGGTTAATATTGGCCGTGTCGTTTTAGAGGAGAAAGTCTTTGAATAAAAGTTAACGGACGGATGGACGACAGTAGTCGGGTGATGGCAAAAGCTCACATTGCCTTTGGCTAGGTGAGCTAAAAAAAACACTTAACAATATATAAACAACACAGATTAAGTCAAGAAGAAATACCTAGCAGTGTAAAACACCACATACACCGGCATCTTGGACCATCAAGGGCTACAGACAGGTAAGCGTGATCTGACTGTTCATACGTGGTACCCTTCGCAAAACACAATGGAAAGTCATGTAAATTAACAGTTATAGGCATGGATTGCGGGAAAAGGTCTATATTCATTTGTGAAAAAGTTACATTTAACATATTTCGGTTTTTTAAACTTAAAACTCCTGTATGTGGTTGAACATAACCTTGTCATATGTTTTTTTGAAGGAACAATTTCGCTCTATTGACAGCATTGCTCTTGAATATTTGAGAGGCCCGGCAATATCGAGTGTGTTATGAAATGCTAACTCAAATGCCATAGCTTTTGGAAATATAACTACTAAAAACAGCAGTTCACCATTGGAATTACCGAACAATTCACGCTTGTTGCAAAGTGCTGATTGTAGACTTTCAAAGTTTTTTGTCTAGAAATTCAAGTCCATGTATGATGCTGGTTATGGTATATGAGTAGTTCCTTTACTTTTAGTTCGTATTAATATATGAGATGAAGATAATCATAAGTTAAAACTTTTTCGCTAATGATATGTCAAGTTTAAACCGGTTTTGACCCGTTGGATAAATTTTCTTTATTCAACGTATGTTGAATAAAGCCCCGTGCTATTTCCCGCCAAATCTATGCGGAATACAGTTCTCGGTGTTTATCATTGATCATTAGAGAAAAAGATTACACCACTTTATCCCGATTATTACCATATTTTATCCACTCTCGATAGTTAAATTTTAAAATTTTAAAATGCTCGGCAAGCCTCGCAATTAAAATTTTAAAATTTAACTATCTCTAGTGGATAAAATGTGGTAATGAACGGGATCTTGTGGTGTAATCTATATATCTATTTATCAAATCGTTCATAGCAGTGAGGGACACTTGGCAGTTTATGGATCGGGTGGTTACCCCAAAATAGTATATGGACCGAAGCGAAGCATTGTTGCATTTGGAGTAATTATCACAGAATTATTTATTTTAAGGCATTTTAATCTTGAGATTTTTTGAGTGAAATAATAGAAGGGAAAATGCTCATTCATTTGATTAATTTAAAGACAGTGTCAAACATAAAAGATGTAATACAGACCCGCTGCGAAAAAATTCATAACAGGTCAGCAAGCTCAACTCTCCAATTTTCGTGCCAAATACACCCCTAAAAAGGTGGATCGGACATCGGATTGTTGTTGAAAATTAAGATTGGTTATTCAAAACATGTGATAGATAGCCGGATTACTTGCCATTTTCAATATCGTCTCTGGTATTATTTATTTCAGAATTGTTAAATCAAAGTTAATATATTGTGTTCATTGTTAATAAAGATGTCATTTAATGATTTTTTTATTCATGAATTGCTCATTAAATATGTGATAAATAGATCATAACATGCCCTTTCCCATATCGTCCCTGTTATCATCCCTCCACCCATATCGGCCCTCGGCTAACATCTCGGGACCGATATGGAAAAGGACAGGTTATAATCTATATTTTCTTCATTTCAGTTTCTGTTAAATACATGACGATTTAGCATTTAACAGTCTTCACGTATTAAGATCTAATATACTTAAATCTTATTTTGACTTAATTTGTTATTGTATGAATCAGACTTCAAACAAATACAGGGGTAAAAATGTGAAATGTCAATTACTCCAACACATTAGGTAAATAATTATTTACTGTAGACAAAGTAGATCTTGTCCTATAGACTTCTTCAACCTTTCTTGTATCTGTAAATGTTTTTGAAGTTGCAATTCCCGTACGTTCCATTTCCAGCAACAATGGCCATTTTGGTTGACGGATAGCCTTATTACATGTGATTCAATGGTTTTAGGTCAAAAGATTGGTCCTTTGAAGCAGTGGAGTTAAAACATAACCTGGTTGTTGGCCTACCTTTTAACCAGATAATGCAAATCTTCATTGGAAACGGAACTCGGAGGCTGTTATTTATTGTATTTAACGTATTTATTACGACATTGTGAGATGATACGTTTCATATTTAATTTTTAAATAAGTCTTATCGATCGCTATTATTATAATAAATTCATCTTATTATAAAACTGATGACCAACACGGTCATATTGAGCTATATTTTTACCCTTACTTCATTTGTATGGGCTCTTAATTAGCTGGAGAAATTCGATTCAAAATTTCCCTGAATGATTATATGCCAAGGAATATTTTTCAGATAGTAAAAAGAGGCTCTCTAGAACCTGTATCGCTCGCCTTGGCCATGGCTGACATATTCAGTCAAAATAATCCCCATGTTTAAGGGTCTCATTTTCAAGTGTGTTAATAGATATTGTTAATAGATAATTTATATTGTGAATATAATCCAAAGTTAAACTTTGTTCCGCAATGGCAGCTTTTTTAGATGGGGTACAGACTTACTGAGGAACATTATGCCTTAAAGCTTGGTTCCGGTTGGCCAATATTTTCAGAGGAGAAAATCTTCAAATATGTTTCCAATATAGTCTCCAATGTTAAACTTGGTTCCCTGCTATCGGCCATTTTTGATGGTGCAGGTTTGCCAGACAAATATTTAAAGGGGACGATTATAAATGACCAAGTTTGGTACCAACTTGCTGTTTCTGTAGAGCAGAAGATCTTAGAATGCATTTCAAAAGTGTCCAATGTTAAACTAAGTTCTACTCTGGCCGCTACATGGATGCAATGCTGAATTGCCACACATGCTTTTAAAAGGGGACCAGTTAAGGACAATTATTACCAAATACGGTTCCACTTAGCTTAGTACGTTCAGAGGAGGGGATCTATGAATATGTTTTCCAATATGGTCCAATGTTAAACTGAGTTTCAAGCTGACACCAATGTTGTATGAGATGTGGAATTGCAAGACACATTTTTGAAAGGGGACCACCAAAATTTGGTTCTTTGATGTTTCAGATAAGAAGATCTTTAAATGCTTTCCCATAGGGCCGAAAGTTGAACTATGTTCCCCGCTAACGGCCATCTTGGGTGCGATGCAGACTTACCACACACACTTTTCAAAGGAGACCAGCTAAGAACTATTGCGAGCAAAAAAGGTTCAAAATGGCCAAGTATTTTCAGAGAAGAAGATCTTTGAATAAATAGCGTCTAATGTTAAACTAAGTTCCACGATGGCAGCCATCTTGGATGAGATGCCTACTTGCCCGACACATTTTTGAAAGGAGACCAGCCAAGGAATATTTTGACCAAGTTTGGTTCAATTGGCCTTGCGGTT
The DNA here is from genome assembly GCA_002080025.1 of Modiolus philippinarum. Taxonomy (NCBI): domain Eukaryota; kingdom Metazoa; phylum Mollusca; class Bivalvia; order Mytilida; family Modiolidae; genus Modiolus; species Modiolus philippinarum. Next base: position 17,740 of record MJUU01002256.1, read on the forward strand.
TTCAGATTAGAAAATCTTTGAATGGTTTCCCATAGAGTCCCATGTCACACTATGTTTCCCACTGACATCCATCTTTTTCAAATATTTTTCAAAGAGGACCAAATGAGGACCACTGTGACAAAGTATGGTTCCAATTGTCTTGTATTTTTAACGAAGTTCGGAATGTTATCCGAGAGAGTTAAATGTTAGACTAAGCTCCCCTCGGCCGGCCATCTTGGATGAATTGCAGACTTGCCGTTCACATTTTGAAAGGGGTCTACCCAAGGACTATTGTGTCCAAGTTTAGCTCTGATTGGCTCTCCGGCTTCAAAGGAGAATACCTTTGAATGCCTTTCCATAGGGTTCGGTGTTAAATCCATGTTCCCCACTGGCCGCCATCCTGGATGTGATCCGGACTTGCAAGACATTTTTTAAGAGGGCCAACCATTGTGTCCATGTTTTGTTCCAATTGGCCAAGTAGTTTTACAGAAGATCTTTGAATATGTTTCCCAATAGAGTCCAATTCTAAACTAAGGTCCCCGCTGGCGGCCATCTTGATGACATTCGAACTTGCCCGACACATTTTTGAAAGGGGACCATCCTAGGACTATTGTGACAAAGTTTGGTTCAAATTAGCTTTGCTTTGCGATAGGGTCCAATGTTTAACTCTGTTCCCCGCTGGCAAGCATTTTGGATGCCATGTAGACATGCCGGACACTGAGAACTCTCAGAGGAAAAGCTCGTTGAATATCTTTCCCATAATTAGGTCCGATGTTTTCCGCTGGAACGCATTTTTGATGAAGTTCAGACTTGCCGGACACATTTTTGAAAGGGAAGCACAAAAAGACCTATTCTGATTACGCTTGGTTCCAATAGGCTCTGCGGCTTCAGAGGAAAGGATCTTGAAATGCTTTATCATGAGGTCCAATGTAAAAACCGTGTTCCCCGCTGGCCACCATCTTGAATGTGATAAGAACTCACCGTACACATAATTTTAAAAAGGACCAACTAATGATTATTGTGACCAAGTTTTGTTCCAATTTGCCAAGTAGTTACAGAGAAGGAAATCTTTGAATATACAGTCCCCGCTGGCGGCAATCTTGAATGAGCAGCTGATTTGTCGGACACATTTTCAAAGGTAACCACCCAAGAACTATTGTGACCAAATCTGGTTTCAGTTTGCCCAACTGTTTCAGAGGAGAAGATCTTTTAATAGAAAGATTACGTTGGTCGGATGACGGATGGACGACGGACGCAAAATGATGGCAAAAGCTCACCGCTATAGCCAGTTAAGTTAAAAAAATAGAGTACGGGAGGTCCTTCGCAAAAAACCTGCACAAAGACTCAGCCTACTGAACTGCAAGTTATGATAATACCTTCTTTAAAACAATACCAGTCAGTGAATATCAGACAGAATGTATGCCTTCAAAAGATCAGTTCATTTTGTCAAGTCTTTAAAACGTGTATGTCCGTCAGCTGAACAATTTCAGATTCAACGGTATATATACTTAACAATGAGGGGATATGGAGTAAATGCAAATGAGACAGTCTCTACAAATACATGGTAAAACTAGGGTCGTTTCAATAAATCTGTCCCCATACGCACTTAGTGACAAATGATATTTCAGCCAATCAGCAGCTCGAATTTCCCTCGAATCATATAAAACAAGTACTCTGATTGGTTTGAAATTTATCAATGGTATTCATGCGCTAATCGATTATTACAACTACTGCAAGAAGAAGAGATGATCACTACAAATTAAAAATGACGACTTCTTGTTCTTCATGTTCAAACTCTGGTTGCATTAAATGTTATCGCCAGACTCTCTTGATTATGTTTATGCATTGTTTTTAACCATTATTAGATAAATATCGAATTGTACTAATTTTATAGATGCCGAGTGCTGAAATTCATAACTGTTTCATCTCAGTATATAGAAACTTTGACGAGTTAGAAAATACATTGCAATTTCCATATACATTTTACTGCGAAAAATTGCACGTTGTCGTCGTTTTTGGCCGTCTATTTCCTCCACCGCCTCTTATACAATCCTTCTTCTAAAGTCCATATTTTCAAGTTTTGTCTTTAATTGATACGATTTTAAACTAGGATGGAATGTAATTATAATGTCAGGTACCAGCGCCAAGAAATGAAAAGTCTTTTCAGCACTTAGCAATAGCTCGGGATTCTGGCTTAAGTTGACTATCTGGTGTACATGTACGCCCATGGTGTAGATTTGAATGACTGATCATTACAAAATATCAGCAAAAATCTAAATGATTTTAAGGGACTGAAAAACGGGGGCCAGACTGAAAAACAAGAGAAAGGGTTTTGGGAAATGTAACTTTGTTGGCATCAAATAATTGTTTTCTGGTCTTTACGTATATTAGAATGAATACCCCTCCCCTTTCATCACCACCACCATACACAACGTCGTATCCGGTGACAAGAGTTGCAACTACATTTTAGTGTATTTGCTAATGGGTGAAGGCCTAGCCGTGACTATATATATATACAAGATGAAATATATCAGAGTCGTTGTTTGAATGTGAGTGTAACGAATTACTGTCTCCTCTATGAAATCATTTTCCCCAATCATGTTAACCAGAGGTATATAATTTATTTTACAGGATAACCCCCACTTTTTACAGGAAAATGTCATACGCATACTTTTTCACCATGATATTTCACAACATTAGAAATCATGAAATTCGTAGCTTTCAAGAATTTTTCTATGATGGATAATAGATATACTTTTGGAAATATTTTCAATTGAAAATCTTCACCGAATTCACCCTACGATCAAAGTCATGACAATTTGTATGGTTCTTACAATGTTTTGCATGTTGTGTTTTTTTTTCTTTGTTTTATAATGTAGCTGTCTCACGTCATTGTTTTATGTGTTCTCGTTTGTCATGTCTTTGGACTTCGATTTTTGTAAATACTACTCCTTTGTTCCTTTGGTATTCTGCTGAGGTTGTCTATTACATGTTCATTTAATCTATCAATTCCTTTTCTGCATAATTTTTCTACAACGTTATCCTTGAACAGTTTACTTTACCGAACTAAGAACGTTGTTTTGAGGCAATACGCATTGAAGATTTTGCGATTTTGTATATTTTTTTTTGTTGCCTCCATATACTACGTGATATAACTTTCGTGTCATTTTAAGATTCTCAGGGAAGTGGCAAGTGGTGTGAAATGATACGGTCAAAACACGACTGATTTGAAATAATCAAATTTCGAAAATTGAAATGGCATGATATCTATCTGGTAAAAATCAGTATCTGTGACCATATTGTATTCTGCAGCGGGTAAATATTCATAGCCCAGATATAGTTCAGCTGTATGTATACGGCTTTAATACGATTGTTTAGACTGTATTTTGCTGAACTGGTTGATCTCTAGCACAATTAACCTTCATCTTTATGAATGAACTGACAATTCAGTTCTCAAAGTTGGGTCGATTCAATAAATGTGCCCCCGCTTGATATTGTCGACAGGGTCAAATGGCGTGATATTATGACTGATTTTGTATTATTGTATCAAGACTAGTCATTGCACAATTAAATGCATTTTGAAATTTCAAATTCCTCAACACTAAAGTGTTCGCCATATAATCCAAATGATTACACGATTAAACGAATTTCAATATATGTCACGCATTGATAGTAAATTGTTGTTACTCGATTCTAATGTGAAATCCATTCAGATCACGGCTTACATTACACCTGGATTTTGATTGGATTAACACTGTTAGTAGGAACGCCCAGGGACACATTTATTGAATCTTTTCTAAGCAATGGAACAACGCTTTTATTGTTGTTCTTAATCTTGAGGTCACTATGAGGCCTTCAACAATGAGTTTTACTCATACCTCACAGGAAGTTCAAGACGGCCCCTAGCACTGGTTTGAGCGGAATTCATTGTTAATTGTCAAGCAACGCTACATCCTTGATCTATGGATGCGGGATCGTAAAAAAACAAACTTAACTGGCAAAGTGTTCTTACAGTCGCTGTCATCCATTTCCCGACAAAAGAACTAAAATAAGACGATAACAATATTTAAAAACAACCGCATATTTCGTAAATCATAAATTTTGTGTGACGACAATATGTGCCGATAAAAACGGCACATATTGTCGCCTCCAATGACGTTTAAATGACATTGACAAAACCGGCACATATTGTCGCCGGCGACAATATGTGCCGTTAATGTCCAGCACATATTGTCGCCGGCGACAATATGTGCCG
>MJUU01002257.1:0-31764 GCA_002080025.1 Modiolus philippinarum
AGAGTCCGAATCTCCAAGAAGAAGGGTATCTTCGAGAAGGGATATACGTCTCGCTGGAAAGAGGAAGTCCTCATTGTCTCGCAGGCTCTGGCTACGCAGCCTCCCACCTATCGCCTCAAGGATTATCATGGGGAGGAGATCCAGGGATCCCTCTACGAGCCCGAGCTTCAGCGCACTGATCAAGACGTCTATCGCATCGAGATCTTGCGACGACGCACCAAGAATGGAGTCAAGGAAATCTTCGTGAAGTGGCTGGGCTATCCTAAATCTTTCAACTCATGGGTGAAGCAACCCGACTGGCAATAAGCCATGCCCATCGGCAATCATTCTGGTCCCTTGAGAGAGACCGAAAAGATTGGGGGAATGATCCCTTGGGGCCTTACCTCTATGGATGAAGATCCCGAATTTTCGTATCCAGGATGGCAATTTTACTCTGCATAATCGTTGCAAGATCTTGCCAATTTTTAGCATACCATCCCTTGGTGACCGGTTCGTCGGCTTGGGTCCCTTCTGGAAGATTGCAAATCGCATTGCCCTGCATATCTAAGTCCACGCGAATCAGGCCACCATTGGTATTAATACAGTCCGATCTATCTGCCTTGCCAGCCATCTGCTTCTGGAGGGATTTGATCTCCTCCCTCGTCGTGCGATGCATTTCCTCCTCGAGCTTCTTCAGCGTCTGCTTCACGTATCTCTTCGTCGCGGCATCATTATTCTTCTCCGGATACTTGAGATTGACGATACGATTGAGATTCATATCCAGATCCTCTTCGATCTCATCCTTGCGGTCGGTCCCTCTGGTGAGGCCTACGCTAATACCGAATTTATCGACCATACTTTATCTATAGCAGGGAGAAGACGACGTCCTCGAAAGTCCATCCCTCCGATAGCCGCTTCAGCACGTAGAGGCAGAGATGGCCGCAGATGACCGATCCACGTGACTGCACTTCGTCCGTATTATGGTCGATCGGTAGGCCGAGATAGCGTCTCAGCTCGGTGGGAGGCGGCAATCCATAGGAGCCAAAGTAGATTCGTCGGGAACCGTCCTTAAACCAGCACGTCCAGTGCGTCCCAGAGCCGGTAAGATCGTCGTGATTGAGGATAACGCACTCCGTGGATCTGGGCTTGGATGGTAGATCGTCGCGCATGAAGACGCCTCTGCAGTGGGGGATGCGTAGGCTCTTCACGGCTCGCTCGAGCTCGAGATTGGTGAGGAGCTTGTGGGGGAGGCTTAGGTGATGCACGCGTATGCTGCTCATTTATCTAGGGAAGCTGCTGCTTCTCTTCTCCTCCGCAAGCGTGCACGCATTTGCAATCGTCGTTGAAAGGCCTCTGCATCGTCTGATTCAAACGATCTCTCTCCATGAATATTGTCTTTCTATGGCTCATAGGTAATTTGGTAAGTACGATCATTTATATATGGTCGGCGATGCGATAGTGTCCGTGGGCGAGGGTGCTGATGCCGTCTGGGAGGATGTGGCGCTTATCGTCCTTGGAGAGAGCGATCTTGTTGATTTCCTCGGCGTAGATCTGATGGAGATGGCTGCGGAGAATGTCCATCGGTCGATGGAAATCCTGCTGAGTCTCGACGCATCGCTTGTAGTCGTCGAAGGCGATGCTGCGCTTGATGACGCTCTTGGTGACTCCCCCTTCGCCTTCTTGGTGGCTTCACCGTCGTCCACCTTGAAAGCGTATAGCTTCGCCCGGAGCCCCACGAATTCCGTCATGGTCTTGCCGCCGCACTCGTCCTTGAATTTTCCGATGATCTTCTTATTCACGCCGGTGGGGATGCCGGAGGGATGCTCGGTCGGATAGTTGGACGTATCGAATTTGGCTTGCAAGTGCGGCGCGATATCCTTGTAGAAGTCGTCGGTCTCGATCTCGTAGGCCAAGCTATCGGTATCGGTGAAAAGCAATCGGGCGCGATCGCCGCACGTCTCCTTCACGAATCCGTAGTGAAAGTCGTACATCAGAAGCTTCGAGATATCCAAGATGCAGGCTCCCAGATAGACGGGCTTATCGAAGGTGAGCTTGGTCTTCTTCATATGGACAGCTGCAAAATTCTCGGTGAAGACGACCCTGCGATCGAAGTTGGGCTTGGCCACGAGCTTGAGGGCTTGCTTCTCGGTGGAGACCAGACGGACGTCGACGCGCTTCCGGATATTCTCCATGGTCTTGCCGAAGACCGAATTATTCATGAGCTTAAAGAAATCCTTCTCGGAGTCGGTCTTGGCCTTGGCGCGGAGAGCGGTATTCAGATCGATATACTTCTTCAGCCATGGAGATTGCGCGAATCTGATGATGCGATGGACTTTGGTGAGCTTCATCCCCATCTCCAGATACTTCTTGAGATTTCGGTAGTGAAGCGTATATTTCTCACGCTTGCCAAGGTGAGGCACGAGCTTGCGGACTTTGCCAATCTCCACGTTCTCAGGCGCGAGAGGATAGTCGTTGTGGGCGTCGTGAAGATCCTTCGGATATTCGAGATCGCATTCTACCATGGCGCTATATTCGTGATCGTCGGAATATTTCAGAATCTCGTCGATCTCCTCCGGCTCCACCCATTCGAAGTCTCTCGTGGGGAGAGGCTGCGCCATCGCCCATCCGTAGAGATTATTGGCGTCGAGATAGGCGAGATGCTTGGTGGGCTGGGAGGCGTCGTAGTCGGCCATGTAGGGATGATTAGCCTTACCATAACGGTGAGAGATCATGGCGACTCCTCCCCTAGTTCCCCTCTCGAACATCAGCAGCATATCCGGATCGGAGAGCAGCTCCAATCTGATCCCAGTGTATTTGAGGGCGGCGTCGTAAGATAGTCCGGGAGATGTGAAGTAGTTGGCGGGATCGAGCCCATAGTTGGCATGGCAGATATCCCTGAAATTCTCGAAGATATCCTCCAGCAGCAGCACATCGGTTTCCATGTAGAGATTATGGTAGTCGCGTAGAGTCTTCATCTCGAAGGCTTCCCAAACCTTCTGAGCGTGCGCGTAATCTTCATCACTGATATGCTCATTGCGGAGCGTGCTGTAGAAGGCTTCTTTGGGTGGGAGCTGAGTCTCCTCCAGCTTGGCCGGCCCATCCATATAATCGTAGGGAAATACTCCCTTCCGGATCATCATCTCGTGGCGATCGCCGAATCTCGCCTTCACGGTCGCGAATTGGTCGAGAGTGAGATTCTTGGCTAGTTTATCCAAGCTGCTGAGCATAAACTTGCACGAATCGACGAATCTCATCTCCAGATCGTCCACCTGCTTGGAGAAGCTGATATACTTCTCGTCGGTATTGGGGATGCAGTTGATCATACCCTCGGTGTGGCCAAGCTCCTTGATGAAGAGGTGGGCGTCGTATCCGCTCAAATTGTGGAAGAAGATGGGAACGTGCTTCGGGAGCCGGAAGCCTAGATTGCACTCGTTGTGCGCCGCGCAGCGATATTTCCCGGTGAGATGGTCGTGATCTCGAACCTTATCCCCTCCCAATTCATTCCCGCAGATGTGGCAGTGCGTGCTTGCTTCGAAGCTCGCCTTATCGTCGTCCGTCATCACCATCGACTTCTTCTCATTGTATAGCTTACCGATGGCTCGCACTTCCTCCTCCATGCACTGCACGAATTTCTTGGCTGCATCCTCCCCGCAGTAGACGACTGGATCCTTATAGTCGCCGTGAGCATATTTCACGTGATAGCAGAATCCCAAGGGGCGCTGAAGCTGTTGGGCCTTCGTGTAGGAGTGGGATGGATTCGGCTTGCAGGTATCGAGCTTCTCCGTGAAGCACTCGAAATCTGCATAGATTGTGAAGGGGACTCTCATCTGCTACTTGTGATTGCAGAAGGCTACGGTGGCTCCTTCTTCCGGCATCTCAATCCTGACGGCCTCTTTCTGGCTGCAATATTCCATATGCTCGTCGAGGAGATCCTGTCTGGTAAAGTGGGAGAGGCATCTGCGGCAGAAGTAGACTGCCTCTTTGTTACCGGTTACTTGGGATATTAAGAGTCGTGAGAGGCTCTTGATCCAGCAGTAGTGCTGCTTACCTTCGTGGGCTAGGAGGAGGAGATCTACGTGGGTGGAGCCTGTATTCTTCGAAATCCTGAGGGGATATATCTGGAGATTCTCTTCCCCATCCTCACCCTTCTTGACGCCGTCGAAGCCGTAGACGTTGACGTTGATGGAGGGATTCTGCCTCTCGAATTTATCGATCGACTTGAGGGAGACGGGAAAGTAGATGCCTTCGAATTTTAGCTCATCCTCCCACTTCTTGTACTGAGCTACGCGATTGGTTTGTTTCTGATCCACTTCCTCGTGATGAAGCGCGGAGAGGATAGCCCACTGGAAGCAGCGATCATCCTCATTCCTCACGTTGATGACAGCTTTCTTCTGATTCAGCTTCTGTGGGAGTGGTATGAAGGAGCTACCCTTGAGAGGCTTGAATTGGTTGAGGTGGATTACTAGCTTCTCATCGTGTCCGAACGTCCACCCGCTCCCTTCCCGCATGTATTTAGCAATATTTTCCTTGATCTTCTCCATCATGAAGGCAATCTCCAAATCAAGGTCTGATGATAGGGTAAGAGTAGCAAGAAGTGATCGGAAGTAGGGAGTGACGTAGGTATTTTCTCCAGTCGTGGGATCGGTTTTCATCATCTCTACTAGGAGCACTAAGTTAACCTTCAATCCCTTCTTTTTGGTGAGAGCATCCGAGATTTCGGTGGAGATCGTGCCTCGACTTAGCTTGAGAAACGTGGCTACGTCATGCGGCTTTTTAGGTTCGATTTCGATCGTGCCAAATACGCCATTCAGCGCTTGACGCCTATCGGTGATCTTAATCTCCTCTTCGACTGGAGCGCTTCTGATATCTTCTTCCACCTGTTGGAGTAGATCCTCTCTCCTGAGCCGGGAGTACTTGGTGAGGCCGCGATTCTTGGCGAGTGCTTTGAGCTGCTTCTTGCTGAAGACTTCCTTACGGGGAAATTTACGGGCGGTTTTCTCCTCGATGAGCTTCACCAAGGCCTCCTTACTTTTCCTGCTATATCCCCTCAGGCCCTCATCCTTAGCTATTTGACGGAGGATCTTCATGGTCTCTTCAACCACCCTCTTACTCTGTACTGGGATGATCTCCTCCTCCTGCTGATGTGGTTGCTTGCTATGCCTCCAGCAGAGGCCATCCTTCCCGGGCTTGCTCTTGCAGTACTGCCCCTTCTTCCTCTTGAGTGGGGCGCCGCAGGCGGTTTTCTGCTCTCCTGGCTGATTCTCAAATCGTGGCTTGATGGACTGAGTACCACAGTTTTGACACTGCTCGGTATGCTCGTCCATCTGCACCACGTTGGGGTTTTCGCAGCACTGCTGCTGCTGCCTTTGGGGAGTCTTGATGATATCATCTTCCGTAAAAATCTTGATGTTTGGTTCGTTCTCGAAAGTGACTCTCTTAGACGAGGGCGCTGAGGCAGCACTCTTGAGAATCGATCTGGGGATTTCCTCCAAATCTTCCTCATTCTCCAGAAAGAAATCTTGATAGCGATCCATGTTATGTTTATTGGATGCCATCATTTTATTTATATCAATCTTGGACGTAGGCCTACCTGTCTTTAAGGTGTCCTCTTGGGCGACATCGAATATATATGCCATACTTGTATTTACTATATGCTCAATAGGGATGCCGTCCGTTTGCATTTGGCAGTTGGAAGTTGGGATCCTATGCAGGGTTTCTGCTTGAAAATGGTGATTGTGGCAGAATCCCCATTATCACACTACTTATTCAATCCGGAATAATTTTGTGTAGTATACAAAAAAATCAATAAATCAATACTTTGAGAGGGAATCACTAATTAATTAACACTGTTTAGGCAGAGGTGATTTCTATTTAATTTATTTGTAGCGCTTTAGGTTAATTGTTTTTCGTCAATTAAAATGTAGTTCAACAATTGTCACGAAGGACAAATTATAAGTACACTTCAATGTCATAATATTTTTTTTGGTGGTATATATATTTATTTCAAAAGGTCAGGAATCCAGTCATCTTTCTTACTGGTATTTGAGGAGATCGTTTCCGCCTTCAATTACACGAGAGTTCCTATCTCGAAAGTCCCGTATTCGGATGGCCATGCTCATTTATTTTCTTTCTACAGCATTACAAAACATAAAATATTTTGAATATGGTTGCTGGGGACTTAAATGGCAAAAAAAGTTGTTGCTGCTAAGGACCTTGACCTTTCATCTTTCCCCATTTTGTCGGCCATATTGTACTGAACTTTTTTTCCTTCTTATAATTTCTTCACCTTGTCAAATCGGGTACGGCAACGGTTGCTTGGTATCTATTTTCTGTTTTCACAAAGATTTGAAAAAAACACTTTTACCAAATACTTTGATGTATAATAATTATATTGATCCAATTTTTAAATTTAATGGAAAACCAAACCATTTTACATTCTAGAAGTATAGGAATAGCTTCAAACTGAAAGTGAAAGTGTGCGTGTTTGGTATTTGTTAATTGATTACATTGCACCACACATGTTTTCCGTTATAACATGGTTTAGTTGCAAATAAGTATAACAATTTATTTATTTATGTTTGATTGAAAATCAATATTTGTTAAATTCCGTATACAAAATGATTTTTATGCATATTTTTGTTTTCCTGAAAAAAGCAAAACTACTGATATCGGATCGCCAAAAACGGGTTTGTGCCGTAGCTCCAAAAACAATGGTTCAATTATGTTGGACCAAATGTACCAAATGTAATGTTAGACCCAATGTACCAAATGTAGACCTTGATGAGACTCGTAATTTCCCCAATACATTTGATCAGCTATTCCTCAACGTTTAAGAGCTTTCGCCATAAAAAAGACAAAAAATGAATAATACCTCTTCCTTAATGAATTTTGACCTTGGGCTCAAATTGAAGGTCTCTACCTGATGACTATGATATATATTACACTATCTGTAATGGTTTTATAAAAGAATATGTAAAAAACAAAACACTTTCCGATACGCGTTAAGGGCATTAACTCTTTGGGGGAATCAACGGAGAGGTTCCAACCAAGTAAAACAAATGTAGGCCTTGATGTTCTAATCATTTTTGCCATTATACTTCATCAGCTATTTATTTCGGTTTCCGACTAAAATGATAACAAGGTTCAAGATCAAAGGTCAGGGTAGGTCAAAATTTACCTTTTACCTTTTTGAAGGTCAAGTCTTGCCATCATCAATGATGCAGATTCCGGGTATCTCTGACTAATCGTTAAGGAGAATTAAGTCTTCACGTAAACTCAAAATCTTTAGGGACAATACCTCAAACAAATCATACCGCACGGTTTCGATCCAATGTAAAGAAGTTCCGTCATTACCTAAGGAACATTTTTCCCATTACACTTCATCAGCAATCTATTACAGTTTACGAGTTATTACGATAACATGCTTTTGGGTTCTGGCATAGATAACTCGTTTACCAAAAATAGATCGGTTTCACAGGTTCATTGGCGTCGTCCCCTCATTGAGCCGATAAATACTACCAAGTATCGAATAAATATGTCGCGGCACTTTTACTCTATATGTCGTGAAAAAAAAGAATAATAATCATAAAAAATACAACAATGGGTGAAAGACCTTAATGGAACGCATGGCCTCAAAAATATGACAGAAGGAAATATTATTTATTTTCTTGGAATATACTATAGCAGCATATCGCTCCGTTACGATTTACGTCCTAATTATGGTGTATTTATATATAGATTGTTACTTTTTGTGTTGGATGATTTTACAATAAAACAGTGAAAATCTTAGCAATAATCTCTATCACTAGCTTAATTTTTCATGTCGTTATGATGTCTTAGTTGTATTTCAACAGACGCTTATGTAGGCTATGCCAGCTGCGTGTCTTATTCAGCTTTATATTGAATTCAATTTTGCTTAAATTACAGTTTTCTACAAAATTGGTTCTGTACTTCTTAAAGGTTTTTATTCAACCCCGTTTGGTTTAATATTTTGAATTGTCACTACTAGGACAACCAAATGCCTGGATGAGCTCTCCTCCATAAAATATGTTCTTGTCCCTGTTTGGTTTGCCTTGTGTTGCTCGTGCCTATAGTTTTGTTGCTTCTTTTGTTGCAATTACTCTTCCATGTAATTTTTCATTCGTAATGTAAATTTACACTTGTCCATTTAATACATCGGCAAACGTTAATCGCAGCAAAAAGGCAGAAAAAAGGAAAATCAAAAATCAAATATTTGAAAAAATCATGCCAGTATCAGATATGAAAAGTTTTTGCTCTAATGATTCGTTAAGTTGAATAAAGCCCCGTGTTATTTTCCGTAAAATCTATTCGGAATATAATGCTTAGTGTTATACAGACTTTCTCATTAGACATATTTATCTCCGTTACCGCCTTATTATGACGTCTTAAAAAAATCCGTCTCATACGACCATTATAAAGTTCTTTAATAGATATCAGTCCATTGTGGAAAAATTTGAAGTTTGGGTCCGAACTCTGATTCAAGATTATTTCATAAGTTGTCTTTTTCAACAGACAATAAGGATTCCTATGGCAACAAATTGTGCGCCACTTTTAGCTGACCTTTTCCTTCTTTCGTATGAAGTTTTTGCAAGGGCTAATACAACAGAAACAAAAACATAGCCAAGACTTTTAATTTCAGCTTCAGATATATAGACGATGTACTTTCTCTTAATAAGCCAAGATTTAAAGAATATTTACATATCATCTACCCCAGTGAACTTGAAATTAAAGAGACAACCGATGCATCCATTTCTGCTTCATACCTTGACCTTTTGTTATATATTGACGAACATGGACGTCTTAAATCTAGGCTATATGACAAACGTGATAATTTTGACTTTCCAATTGTGAACTTTCCCTTTCTCTGCAGCAATATACCTACCTCCCCAACTTATGGAGTTGTTATTTCACAATTAATTCGTTACTGTAGAGCGTGCAGTTCATACAGTGACTTTGTGGAAAGAGCAAAAGCACTGTCACAAAAACTGCTGAGTCAGGGGTATGATCAGCCGTTGTTACTTTCGTCCCTTCAGAAATTCTATGGCCGTCACCACGACATCATAGATAGATATGAAATGTCAGTGTCACAAATGAAAACTGTCATTTTCAGCTAGATTCACGTCTTCCCGTATTTGACATTACCGGTTTTGACTTTACCCTGGATTGACCCACTGACAGTGTGACGGATGCTGTATAAAGAGAGGAACAGGCTTACCCTTCTGGAGCACCTGATGTCACTATGTTTTTTCAGAGTTCACACTGTTAGTGCTTTAGTTTTGTGTGTTGTTATGTAGTGTTTGTATGTTTTGTGGGCAAGTAGTGTCTTTGGTCTTCCATCTTCTGGTGTTCTTGCTTTTGCCTTTTTGCTGGACTTTGATTTATGTAGTCTTGTGCTTTGTTCCTTCGGTATTCTTCTGCCGTTGTTAAATACTTTGATGATCATTTCTTTGAAATGTCTACGACCTTTCAATTGCAATTGCTTTTGAGTTGCTACCGGACACTACTGCAATGGAAGGGGAAGTTTGGCTAGCCATAAAACCGGTTTGTTCCACCATTTCTTTTGAAATGCCTGTACCAAGGCAGGACCATTGCGGTCGACAATTTTGCCGGTGGTTTCCACCTGATTGGTCTTTTTGTCTCATGGACTTCGGCTCCCGACCACCCTATTCGGTAATTTTGTTATTACCCCCATTTATCCTTAGAGAAAAAAAGATCAATTTACTTTATTATTACCATATTTTATCCACTCTCGATAGCTCAATTTATTTTTTTAAAGCTCGGCAAGCCCCGCCATTCAAAGTTTAAATCCTCTAGTGGATGGAATATGGCAATGAACGAATTCTTGTGGTGTAATCTATATTTATCCTTTTGATATTGCAATATCTAAATTTTTGAAAATTTTGTTTTTCCCTAATGCAAACTCTGTCCTCGGATGATTTTGTGCTTCGATTTAGATCTTAAGGTTGTTTACTATATGTCAGATTTTATACATCGTTCGGATTATGGTCTCTCAAATATTAATCAACACCTAAGTGTCATAATTATCCTCACACTTTCCCTCCGTCTGTCTGTCAGTCCGTCCGTCACACTTTTCTTGTAACTCAAACTCCTCCTACATTTTTGGATTTAGGGATTTAATTTTGTTTTAGAATTGTTGCATATAATCTGTAGATACACAATAAGCTTTCGGATTTTTGATATCGCTCTTGGTGCAAACAAGAAGCCCATGATGTAAATTTTTACGCATGTAGCATGTGACACAAACTCCTACATTTATGGATTTATTGATTTAATTTTGTTGTAGAATTATTGCCTATAGTCTGTAGATGCGCAATAAGCTTTCGGATTTTTGATATTGGCCTTGGTGCAAACAAGAGGCCCCATGATGTCAATTTTAACAAAGACCCAAAGATGTGTATTTAAACACATGTGGCATGTGACACAAACTCCTCCTACATTTTTTGATTTAGGGATTAAATCTTAATGCAGAATTGTTGCATATAATCTTATATTTGCAACAAGCTTTCGGAATTTTGATTTCAAACTTTGGTAAATTTCCTGAAAATGTCAAAGACTCAATTTTTTTTTAATTCGAGCATATAATTATGTGTTTTAGGAAGTGTTTGGTAGAAAACGAGATTTTGAATAATTATAATTCTAAAATGCGATTCCAAGATTGGTAAATATCCTGAAAGTCTCTAAGACTACTTATTTTTTTTGAAATTCTACTTTAGCAACCACATTTTTAGAATTCGTTTCAATTAGGACAAACATTTTCAGCAGTTGGATTTCAAAAATATTTGATTTCAATTTTGGTATATTTCCTGAAAGTCTCAAAGACCACTTATGTTTTGGAATTCTACTAAGCAGCCATACTTAAGTAGTTTCTATGATTTAGGACAAACACTTTCATCAATTGGATTTCAAAAATATTTGATTCCAGTTTGGGTATATTTCTGAGTCTCAAAGACCACTTATTTTTTGGAGTTTTACCTCGCAACCATATTTAAATAATTTGTTTAGTTTAGGACTAAGCCTAATAAAAAATGTTTTTCATCCTCAATACAATTTTCTGTACAATATGCACAAACGGTTTTGAAGTGGAATTTTTTAACCGAGCGTATGTATATGCAGAAATTCCGAGACTGGATAAATAAAATATAGATTACATATTCGAAAGCAAATGGAATCTAACACAATATGAGGTCGACTACGAGCGAAAGAATGCACAACTTGCATAAGTTCCAGTTATTTTTTATTGTCTGTTACCTTCTAAGAGTAGAATTGGAATACATGGAATTTCTGAAAAAAAAATCTGTATCGTTCTAGGCGTTTGCACTAACCAATGCTGGCTAGACTGAAACAACACAACTGTCTAAAAACCACAATGATATACTGCCAAAAATTGTTAATTTCGAAGTAAATGAAATGCCGTATTAAATATGCCTTTGACAGTTTTAATTTTTCACGCTTAAAAACACACCACATGATAATGTTTTTAAGTGCATACATGTAAAGATTCTCGTCTTGATGTTTCTACAAATCCGCCAAACCGATTCTGAAGATACATGTACTTGTTCATTACTGGTTTCTAACGGATAGACTGCCGACAGCTAAATGCTTAATCCACATAGAAATAGTGGGTACGATATTGGTTTTTCACGCAACAGTATAATTTCCAGCAGGATTGACGACTTAAGCTAACTGAGCCGAAACTGCGAGCAAAATGTCTGAAATAATGTATCATTTGTTTATCGATTTCAAATGAATTCTTTGTCTTCAAAGATGTTTTTGTTATTAATCTATGCGTTCACAATTTTCAGTGTTTATCCCAAGTATAGTTTAATAATAGTTTATATTGCATTGAAATACAATAGGATTTGGCATCAGTTATACCAATTGAAATATACCTTTCTTTAATTGCAGAAATTTATGACAGCATGGTAGTAGTGAATCGGGATACCCTAGAACACCTGTCCTCCCATAGAGCTTATGTTAAAATCCCTGAATTACCCCCGATTATGCAAATGAGCTAATAAAGCACGCCCATTTTCCTTATATGGTCATCTATGATCCCTACTTCCAAGCGTCAAGAACGTAGAGCGCCGTGAGCGTAGCGAAATGGTGTGAGAGTGGTGTGGCGATTGGGGTGGGGCAACCGGGTTCAGTATTCTAACCTAACCTCTTTCAATTGTTTTATTCTATTTTGATGCTTTCTCTCGTGTTTCTTGAATAACCATTGCGAATAGAACTTTTATTCTCTGTATATGTACTTTATTCCAACTTTTTCACTCTGATATTTTTTTAGTCCAATACTTCAATCTTTTCTATGTATTTTCTGCACATAACCTTTACCCAGCCGTTGCATTGGTATCGATTAATTTTTTTGTGATACCCTTTTACCCTTTTGTTTCCTTCCCCGATCATAGTTATTTCCCTTTGTTTTGTGTAATCTGGAGTCTATGTTTTATTTTGTTATATTCTAACGTTACCCCAGCTTTTGCACCTGTTTATTGTTTTATTTCGTTCTGTATTATTATGATTTGTGGTGCATACCCTTTTATTGTTTCCTGTATCTATATACTTTTTATTCAATTGGCAATAAATAATACGCTAATTTATATATATACATATTTTATTTTCCCCGTCATAAAGCAAGCATGGGTCGGTGAGCCATCCACATGATGCCTGTACAATTTAAAATCCATACGGCCTCGTGCTATAATCGTTCATGGCCACTCTTTTGTCAAATACGATTCTATAGTCTTTATCTTGATATATGGACAGTAGTTTCATATTATCTCGTATGATCCGGAAATTATCGCTCATAGTCTTTATATCGTTTCTGTTGTTTATCACCATGTCTTTAATCGTATCGAAGTTGATGATCAGGGCATTTTTGTAGTTAAGTGTGATCCCCTTCACTTTACATGCAGTTTCTGTTCCATTGTTGTCCGGTGCTTCTAATCTATAGGCATAGTTTTTCGGTCCTCCAGTCACGAACTCTGTAATTCTATTTCCAACTATCTCATCTGTAAGGTCTCCTAAGTAGTCTCCTAATTGTGGTTTTTTATCTGTATGTTGGGAAGTAAATACAATGGAATCTGTATCTGTGTAGATTGTGCGGTTGTCCAGGTTCTCCAAATAACTGTACAGCTTTAGTCTTGCTTGGGCTGTAGTGTAGGCAGCAATGACCACGTTGGTCCGTCCCGAGTCTTCCACGAATTCTTCTTTGTATCGATATCTTCCACCAATCATCGTATCACTTACGAGATTAACTCCGATAAGATGGATTTGATCACTAGTTATCAAATCGACATAGTCGCTTGGTTCGGAATAGTATTTTATTTGCGGCTTATTGGATCTTTGACCGAATTTTCCCCAGAAGCTGTTTAACATCAATTTGGCTAAAGCTCGTAACCCCGGGTTCTTTTTTATTTTATCGTAGTCTAACAATATTCATTCTCTGTCGTAGTAATCTCTGATATAGTTATGTTTGTCTTCTTCAGTTCGACACCATTCTGGCCATCCGCTGGCTTCCTGCTTCATTTTCAGGAAAGTGTTGACGTATTCGGTAAAGAGTCCTCCTTTCTTGGTCGTTTGATCGTATTGTTCCGTGTCAAAGTGCCAGACTTCATAGATTCTGTCTATCTGATATCCTTTCTCCAACGCTTTCTTTAGTTCATCGGTGACCCAGGTTCCTATCAAAGCTCTTTCCTCATCTCTGTGCTGACACGGTGTTTGTTGACTGGATTCGGCACTTACGTGAACAATAGTTTGTTGTTTATCTTTGCAGGGAGTACTGGGATGTAGAGTCCTCTCGGTAGAAGTACTTTGCATTTGATGAGTCCTTCGTATTGCTGTATATCTTTGAAATTTTCCGTGATGATGGTTGGGTGTCCCACGGTTACTTGCCGGTCTTGTTGATGTAGGGGTACAGTGAATTAACGTCGTAGTAATCAATGTTTTCACCGTCAAGAGCTTCTTTGTACATTGTGAATGCTTCTGTTTGTCCTCCGTAAAAGGCATCTCTGGGTTCCAATGGGTAAACATATTGGAGGGAGTTTACGAAACTTTGTATGTTAGGATCACTCTGTATTTCTCTATCGAAATCGCACTCCCATACACCGATGTAGGTATAACCTTGGTCTTCTAGGTATCTTTTGTTATCCAATGTACGCTGGTGTAATTCACACATCGTCATATTGTTTACTGGGTTGACGGCTGAGGCACTATAACAACGTAAACATCCGTACCAGAAACAACCGTTGTATTCAAAGACTTTATTGCCGTGGTATCCATCGACCTTGTATGCACCAATTTCCTTCTCACCGCCATTACGAGCGTGCTGGATCCGAATACCGTGCACTTCAGATAGATGTTGAAGCCATTTCATTGCTTTAATGGAGTGTTTCTCTTGAGGTCGGTAGCCGAGGGCGGGTATGATGCCTATTGTGTCCGGTTTTAAAAACAAAGTGCGAAACACCAAGTTACAAGCTGATGCTATCGTAATGCATTGTTTGAATGGATCGATTCCGCCGTGTCCGTCGGTGGATGTCATCTCCATAAATAATTCTCGGAACTTGTAACAGGCTTTCCGCAGTATGTCCACATCGGAACGGCAATAACTCAACAGTTCTTGAAGTAAATTGAACATGGAACGCCAGTGTGCGTTGTACCATTCGAAGAAGGCGCTTCTCTCTTCGAGCTTCATCTCTTCTGGTTGATAATACTTGGCAGCTGGCAGGCGGTTGAGTATCACGGATTGATTTTCTTTCCTATTAAATAAATGCGGGAAGTATCCTTTCTTCAACTCCGTCAAGCCAAACATTTTTGGTAGTTTGGATAAAGGCATCGGTACAAAGTTCATTGAGTCAATCATTCTGATATTGCAGTCAGGTACGGTGACGGCCATATTCTTCGTCCCGTTCGGAATCACATCTGGTAATATTCCCTCGGTATACAAGTAGTTTAAGATTGGATAACTGTCGTATCCTTTAAAGTTGTGACACAGGACGGTAGCTCCGTTATTTTTTCCAGAGAATAGCCATTGGCAGAAGTGGTCAGTGGTTTCAGGTCCGGTAATAATAGTTCGTTTTTCCCACATTTTTCACAGGACGTGTGTTCATCGATTCTGTTATTCATACACTTCAAACAGACTTTGTGTACCACACACAGGTTCGGCTGGTGTTCATGGGAGCCACATTTGAAATGTTTACAGTTTGAACATTTACCGGTATCGTCTGGATTGTATCCTTGATCGCACTGGACAAGGTCATCCTGGGTACATTCAAAATCAAAGAAAATATAAGTCTGTTTCTTCTTTCCATCCTTGGTATTAGCGGGTAGCATGTAGCACTGATGTCCGGATGGGTAGAAATCTTTACAGATTTTACAGTAGATGTTTCCGCATGTATGATCTCCATATCTTTTATTCACGGTTTGTCCACAGGTTGAGCATTTGTAGTAGGTAGTGCAAGTAGAGTTTCCCGACGGTGTCGTCTTTTTGTGCAGGTCGAAACATGTTGATCCTTTAAAATACCGTCCACAGTCTTGACATGGTATCCAATCATTTTCGCTCTCGGTGTGAATCTTACGACAATAATGGCATACGTTATTGCAAGCGTGTTCTTCTTTAGTAATGTATCCTTTGTTACAATCGGAACAGTAATAGCCACGTGACAGGAAACCTGGCATACTGGTAATAACATCATAGTGGTTGTCATGGTAAAACAGGTAAATCTTCTTCTCGGCTTCGGGTCCTTTGTATATAACAGTGTTGAATTGCTCTTTGGATACGACATGAATCTGATATTCCGGTAGAACTGCTTGGAATTGTTTGATCTCTTCAATGCCACATTGTTGTAAAGGTACTCCTGCTTTAGCATGTAACTCTACTGCCAATTTTTCCTGAATGCGCCGGCCCTGTCTTATAGTGTCCCATTTTTCGTGTCCATTAATTTGAGCCTTAGCCGTAACGATCGCTCTGGCGCAACAAAGGTCGTCTTTGTTTTTGATCTGGATGATGGAAGTTTTATTAGATAAGAATCTTTTAATGTCGATGTAGTCGGTCTTCTTTCGTCCGCTGCCCGTTGGCATGTTAACGTGGGTGACTTCCATTTCCACATTTTCTGTCAATGTTAACTTCTCGTTGGATTGCACAACGCGTTCCACCTCGTCCAATAATAAATTACTGGACAGTTGGTCCACCCTCATAAACGGCATGGCAATGGGGAAGTCCAGATCAGGTGTCTGTAGTGTAATCTGAACTAAGTCCTCTGGCTTGGTAAAAGCGGTCACTTTCTTCAAGATAGTGTCGAAAAGCGCGTGCAGCGTTTGAAGTACTTGTGAGAGGCTCTGGACGTTGATCTCTTTGAACTGGATTTGGTACTGGGTAGCCGTGGTTTGAAATCTTGGTGCACTTTTTCGACCTTAGAGCTTTAACTCGAACATGTCTTCAGGCTTTTGGGGTTTAGTACTAGCTCCTCCTACTTGATGTTTTTCCTGAGTGTGACGCTCTAAAGCAGGTGGTCGGCAGAACGTGGCATGGCATTCCATACATTGGTATCTGGGCTTGTCGTGGTTTTTCAGATGTGCTTCCAAGTTAGCTTTTCTGGTAAACCACTTAGGACAAATGGTACAGGCAAAGGTCATATGGTCTCTAAACATTCTGTAGTGACTCAACAATTCTCTTCTGCTGTCAAAGGACTGGTGAAAATATCCGCATGAACGCATCTGCAAAAGATAATATACAATATGTATTATTGATTTAATTCTATTGAATTATCTATTATTTATTTCTATTTAATTTTGTACTATTGATTACTTATTTGTTCTCATTTAATAACTTTATTGATCAGTTTAATATATAAGAACTTCATATTCGGGTTTATTGTTATTTAAATTAAGTTCGCTTACCTTTATTAATATAAGAAAGATAACAGGAAACAACTACAATGGCCGTAAACCACAATCAGGAGATGACGCCAACGACAGCACCTGGTACCGAGGAATGGAAGATCGTGTGTAGTAGAACGGTCCCACCCGCCTCAAAGGGTGCCGAGGGTCATTCTTCTACATTTTTGCCAGCAAAAACTGAGAAGGTGTACCTAGACAAGGCCCAAAGTACGTTCATCTTCAAACAGAGAACGAGGCAGAACACCGCCGTGTACTTACTTGTCTGGGAAGAAACCAAAAAGCTGTTCAAGATAGTTAGGAAAGAAGAAGACCTGCAATTTTTTGATTACATCGAAACATTAGTACGGGGATGGCCAGACATCAGGGCCCCTGAGAACAAATACCACTACATAGGAGTCAACACAGTAGTAAATGAAATAGCAGAAAGATACAGATTGCAGTTGAAATAAGTTGTTGTCTGTTATAAATAAAGGGCGAGATAAGCCCCAAACTTGAAATTAGTTCCCCTCTTTGGCTTTAATTGTTAGTTGTTACCATCAAAATTATACTGACACGATATAATAGGAGTGTTTTAATTACTTTATGCTTCGCATATTTTGTGAACTGAATTAATAAGATTTTATTATGTGTTAGATGTATTGATTTTCTATTGATGTTCATAAATTTTCAACAACGTCCAACACAATTGACGNATCTTTACCTTATTATATGTTACAATTATTTTTCTATATAAAATATTTTGTCTTACAGGGAAGTATAATTGATTGGCCACTGTACTGTATGTTTTACTGACATGAATTAGCAAGCAGTTTCTTGGCCTCTGATAGCCTGCATAATTTTTGTTGTTAAATAAAGCATTTAATAATCAAGTGGTGACATTAACCTTGAGAATCACAGATGGATTTGAATACTACATGGCATGTATGATGCTATGAGGTGCTGACTAAGTATTGTGACTTTGGTGCCTATATATCATCCAAAATGGCCATCTGCGGGGAACTTTATTTATTACTGGACTGTATAGAAAGAGCACATAAAGATTTTTTTATCTGAAACAACTTTGCTAGTTAGAATAAAACTTAATCACAATGCATCTTAGAAGGTCCCCTTCAAAACAGATGTCCCTCAAGTCTGCACCTTATGCAGATTGGCTACCAATGGGAAACATAGTTTAATATTGGAGTACATTCAAAGATCTTCTTCTTTAAAACCATTTGGCCAATTGGAAATAAACTTTGGGACAACACTTAATTTTCTTTAAAATTGTGTCCTGCAGATCCATCCCTTATCCAAGATGGCAGGCAATAGGGAAAATAGTTTGATCATATAACATAAATGTTTGTTTACATAGTTTGAAAATGAGACCCTTTAACATAGAAGTTTATTTGAATTTATGTATTGACCATGGACCAGGTGAGCAATACAGGCTCTTGAGAGCCTCTTTTTTTCTATTTTATGTAATCATTCAAATAAATATAAATATGTTGATTAATTTTTCAAATTCCTTCATTGTAAAGAAAAGTTATTGCAGTTTTTCAATACAAGAAGTTTGATTTATTCACTATTAAAATATGCTTTGTTTTCTTGCTTCATTGACCTTTGTTGACCAAACACAACTGTAGACTGACCTTACTTTACAATATAGGTAAAAACTTTACAATCTATATATTATTATATCACCTGTAATAAATCATTGGAAACATGGACTACTTGAAACAGGGGAATTAAGCAATTATATTGTAATTTTCTTGTCTAAAATTGAATAAATGAAAGAGACTGGAGATGAAACTATATATGGATAATCGGGGTAAGTTCATAAGATCACAACACACAGGAAATAGTGGGAATATTTGTACAAGTAAAAAGAATAAAGTCTTTCTTAGGAAAATAACTGATTTCTTTCATTGTAAAACCAAAGTTATTTTATGAAACTATTGTTAGGAAATGGGTATAATTTTATCATATTAAAATCTTGCACAACTGTTGAAGATGTCATGCTATTTTGAGAGGGTGGAGTAGGATGGAATAAAGACACATGTCATTGTCCTAATGAGGAGAATGCGATTCACATTGTAAGTGTGATATTTCTCTGTTTTCTGAAGTCTGTAGGTTTGAATGCCTGTAAATTATTTTATTTTGCAAATTTTATTTTCACCAAAGTCAACAGAAAGACAATCAGTTATGAAATAGCATTGTTCTGAACTAGTGCCGTCTTATAAGTTTAACTGTGGTAAATTTGGAATAAATTATCCCAGAAATGAAGTTTTGATTCACAAAAATTAAGTTTTAACAAAAATATTAGTTGGCTTTGCATTTTTACTGAAAGGTGTACTTGATTTGTCAGTATTGAAGATTATGTCGTTAGTATTTTCCACTTTTTGTTTTTTTTTTTGAAAATCTGTTTGTCATTGGTTATAAGTTACTGAAAATATTAGTTGGTTTGCATTTTAACAGCACCATAATGAGTAATTTGAAACTCCCTCTACTACGAGGTGCTCTTGATTTGCCCAGTATTGAAGTTGTCACTCAACCATTGTTGAAAAAATTCTGAGGCTAGTATCAAGTCTTATTTATTTATTTAAACTTGAATTTGACCACAACAAAAATAGACTTTTTATTTCTGTAATGTTTATATAATGAACTCTCTAGATGCTTATTTCCAAGATCATCCCTAAAGAACAATTACCTACAAACTTAATGTGGGATTTGTGTGAATGGGAAATTGATTTATTCTCTGGTTGAAAGTGACATGAAGATGGAGGGACAGTATTAAATCTTTTTTGTCAATGGGGATTTAATTAACACGAAAATTAATAACTGACAATGTTACAAATATTGATGTGTGGACCGATGATCAATACTTCGGAAGATGACCGTGCCTTAGTCCTCCTTCATCAGGCGAAATTGAATACTTTTGATATATTGTCAATATCGGAAAATGGAAAGGGTATATATTCCAGATCAACACTGTAGTATTAGAGGATCACTGTCCTGATTATCACCAATATTTGTAGTGAATAGCATGTTAAATAGGATTTAAACTTAGTTTGCTGGGTGTAGCAGGTGGTCCGACATATCGTGTTGTAGAATTTTGTGGATACTAACACACAAGTCTTTACACTATGGAGCTGACAGGTAAAACAGATTTTTTTCCTTCTTTTAAGAAAATTTTAAGATAAAAATCAAGAAAATGAAAACAATTTAATACCTTTATAAATTGAATTCCTTTCATGAAGTTGACATTAAATTGATGACCCCATTAATGTATAGTCAATTATTAATACATGTTTGATGTTTTAATGGAAAATTTATTTCGATTTAAAAGGCATGTATGAAAAAATAGAATAAAGATATTCACATATCATACTTGATACAGAGAATACCGTGTTCATATTCAATTTGGATATGAAAATCAAATTTTTCTTATTACCATTTATATATATGTTTGAATTAATGAAACCGCTTGTCATTCTCACACACTGTTAAATGTGTTTTGAAAAAATTTTAATAATTTGAAATCAGATTTAGAAATAATTGTAAGTTCTGTTTAAAACACACTTTTTTGTTCTGTATATATACCTGCTACTGTTATGTCATCTTGTAAACAAAAAGGAGGAGTCAATGAAAATTTTGAAATTTAAATAGGTTTGCTGTTTCATCAATTGACCAAAGTAAATCACGTTCTGAGATTTTGACATGGGTATGTAAATATTAAAATGAGAATGCATTTTCAAAACATTTTTGCATGTAAAGCAGACTTAAACTTATATCAGAATTCAATCTACCAATCTTATATCAGAATTCAATTTACCTCTAGAGTAGGTTTTATGTGGTCTGATTCCTTAAATCAGAATTCAAACTACCTCAAGGATAGGTTTGACATCGTATCCTTAAATCAGACTGAATTCAGTCTGACTTGAACCCTTTTAACGACCAAATTTGATTTCAATTCCTATTTCAAATGCGAGTATAAATGGGGTATATGTTTAACTGTTCATTTTTATAGCACTTAAAAAATATATAACCACTTTGCTTATATAGTTATGCTCCAGCATATTAATTCTTCTTTAAAAGGAACATTGAATTTCTATTTTCTTTTATTGCACTTAAAATAGTAGAACAGTTGGATAGTATGGATTATTAAGATCTGGGTAAAATTGTTGATTAACTTCACGGAAAACTAGAGCCACACGGAAGACTGGGGAGAGTAATTTATAGATATTAGTAAAAACCAAATATTGATTCAGCAAAAATCTTCTGTGATATTTGTCATTGATTTCAAAAATAATTTCTACGTTTCATAGATGAATGGAAAATATTGATAAAATGTGACCTTTGTGCCACCATTTTAATGAACTTATAAGGAGTGAAATGTAACATCTTTAATCAACATGCCGTTATTACCTCAGTGCATTTAACTTTATGGTTCCGCGCTGAACGCTGGGATTATTATGGTGTCATTAGTTTGTAGCTGCCGGTAGAGAATACATAGAAATAGTACCATAAACTGTCATGGCTTCTAATGGAAAATAAGGAAAGACAATTATATAGTGATGCTAAGAAGATGATAACATTACAAGGGTTAAAACAATCAATAATACCATACAATTTGATTACAGTCACAAAACTTAAGTTTCTTGTTAAGCTTCCAAACCATATGATCACTTATTAACCATGATTCAGTTTACCTTAAACTGTTTGTGATTCATAGACTCCAATCTTATTTTTATTTATTGGGAACATGTATTCCTTATAGCAAATTCTTTTAGGTAGGACAGATGTTCATTTTATACCTGACATAATATCCATTCCCAAATCAGATATTGCTTAGTTTTGTTCAAAACTTTTGGTTCCCAGACTCATGTTTTGCTAAGACAGGTTTCTGGTTTCAGCAGTTTTGCTAAGACCTGTTTTTGGTTTCAGCAGTTTTGCTAAGACAGGTTTCTAGTTTCAGCAGTTTCTGGTTTCCTGAGGATTTGTTTAGACAGGTTTTTGGTTACAATTAGGTTTTGTAATGACACTTTCAGGTTTCAGAGGTTTTGGCAAAATACATTTTGTTTCGTTGACACCGTTTATTTTATCAGAGGTTTTGTTTAGACAGGTCTTTAGTTACATAGGTTATGTTGAGACAGAATTTAGTTTCAGAGATTTTGATAAGTTTTTGGTTACCATAGTTTTGTATTGACACTTTCTAGTTTCAGAAGTTTTGTTTAGACAGATTTTTGGTTTCCATAGTTTTGTATTGACACTTTCTGCTTTTAGAGGTCTTGTTTAGGCAGGTTTTTTGGTTTCCATAGTTTTGTATTGACACTTTCTGCTTTGTGAGGTTTTGTTTAGACAGGTTTTTGGTTTCCATAGTTTTGTATTAACACTTTCTGCTTTCAGTGGTTTTGTTTAGGCAGGTTTTTGGTTTCAATCTGGCTTTAGAGGTTTTGTTTAAACAGGTTTTTGGTTTCAGAGATTTTGTTAAGACAGGTTTTTGGTTTCAATAGTGTTTGTGTTGACACTGTTTCTGGTTTCAGAGGTTTTGTTTAGACAGGTTTTTGGTTTCTATAGTTTTGTATTGACACTTCTGCTTTCCGAGGTTTTGTTTAGACATGTGTTTGGTAACCATAGTTTTGTATTGACACTTTCTGCTTTCAGAGGTCTTGTCTAGACAGGTTTTTTGGTTTCCATAATTTTGTATTGACAGCTTCTGCTATCCAAGGTTTTGTTAAGACAGGTTTTTGGTTTCCATAGTTTTGTATTGACACTTTCTGCTTTCAGTGGTATTGTTTAGGCAGGTTTTTGGTTTCCATAGTTTTGTATTGACACTTTCTGCTCTCAGTGGTTTTGTTTAGGCAGGTTTTTGGTTTCCATCTGGTTTTAGAGGTTTTGTTTAAACAGGTTTTTGGTTTCAGAGATTCTGTTAAGACAGGTTTTTGGCTTCAAAAGTGTTTGTGTTGACACTGTTTCTGGCTTAAGAGGTTTTGTTTAGACAGGTTTTTGGTTTCCATAGTTTTGTTTTGACACTTTCTGCTTTCCAAGGTTTTGTTCACACAGGTTTTTGGTAACCATAGTTTTGTATTGACACTTTCTGCTTTCAGAGGTCTTGTCTAGGCAGGTTTTTTGTTTCCATAGTTTTGTATTGACACTTTCTGCTTTCTGAGGTTTTCTTTAAGCAGGTTTTTGGTTTCCATAGTTTTGTATTGACACTTTCTGGTTTCAGAGGTTTTGTTTAGACAGGTTTTTTGGTTTCTATAGTTTTGTATCGACACTTTCTGGTTTCAGAGGTTTTGTTTAGACAGGTTTTTGGTTTCCATAGTTTTGTATTGACACTTTCTGCTTTCAGTGGTTTTGTTTAGGCAGGTTTTGGGTTTCCACCTGGATTTAGAGGTTTTGTTTAGACAGGTTTTTGGTTTCAGGCATTCTGTTAAGACAGGTTTTGGTTTCAATAGTGTTTGTATTGACACTGTTTCTGGTTTTAGAGGTTTTGTTTAAGACAGGTTTGTTTCAAAAAGTCTATATTGAAAGATTTGTTCTTGGTACAGAAATTTAAAAAGGAACAGTTTAGACAAGTATAAATATTTAAATTTTCACTAATTATTTCATTAATGTTCCATCACATTGAATTTTGCACTTTTCCGGAATAATAAGTTAGTATAAATTCGGTATTCATTTTAAGCTTTTGTTCTGGCATTTCCTGTTTACAAACACAATTACAATATGTATATAGAATTAAAAAACATTTTTAAGACTTTGCTTTTTACCACCTGGTTACTATGGAAACAAGAATCTTTTTGTGATCACAACCTTGCTGATTATTTATACAGATATATAAATATTGTAGTATTTAATCAGCTTTTCACGCTGGAATTGGAAAGAACTGTAAACTCCTACCGAGCTGATTCAAAAATAAAGACCATCTTCAAAAACATGCGTTGTATTTAGTATTATAATGTCTAACATCAAACTGAATGTTGGCTAAGATTTTTATCTCAAGATTTAGGAATGTATCTTACATAACAGAATCATTGCATCTCTTTTATCAGTTAATTAGGCTAAAATTATTCTATTATAGGAAATTGTAGATAAATTCTAGATTGGTGATGGAATTGTTTATATACATAGTATTGAGATTTGTAGACCCAAATTGCCTGGCTTGGTACAGGCATTTCAAAAGAATCCACTCTGAGACTTACAGACCATATAAGAATTTAGGAACAACAATGTATAAGTATATGTTTGGATCACTTAAGACTAATTATTATTATTAAGAAATATTTCATTTCTGACAGAAAGTGTTGAGTGTCAATATAGATATCTATCTAAGAGCTGACAATGTCCTGAGCTTTCCGAGGATAACATATAGATATCCATCTAAGAGCTGACAATGCCCTGAGCTCTCCAAGGATAACATTCCAGAGCTTTCCGAAGATAACATATAGATATCTATCTAAGAGTTGACAATGTCCTGAGCTTTCCGAAGATAACATATATCTATCTATTTAAGAGTTGACAATGTCCTGAGCTTTCCGAGGATAACATTCCAAACCTTTCCGAATATAACATATAGATATCTATCTAAGGGCTGACAATGTCCTGAGCTTTCCGAAGATAACATATAGATATCTATCTAAGAGCTGACAATGTCCTGAGCTTTACGAAGATAGCATAGAGATATCTATCTAAGAGCTGACAATGTCCGGAGCTTTCCAAAGATAACATATAGATATCTATCTAAGGGCTGACAATGTCTGGAGCTTTCGGAAGATTACATATAGATATCTATCTAAGGACTGACAATGCCCTGAGCTTTCCGAAGATAACATATAGATATCCATCTAAGAGCTGACAATGTCCTGAGCTTTCCAAGGATAACATTCCTGAGCTTTCTGAAGATAACATATATATATCTATCTAACATATAGATATCTATCTAAGAGCTGACTATGTCCTGAGCTTTCCAAGGAGAACATTCAAGAGCTTTCCGAAGTTAACATATAGATATCTATCTAAGGGCTGACAAAGTCCTGAGCTTTCCGAAGATAACATATAGATATCCATCTTCGAGCTGACAATGTCCTGAGCTCTATGAAGATTACATAAAGATATCTATCTAAGAGTTGACAACATGTCCTGAGCTTGCGAAAGATAGCATATAGATATCTATCTAAGAGCTGACAATATCCAGAGCTTTCTGAAGATAACATATAGATATCTATCTAAGAGTTGACAACATGTCCTGAGCTTTCCGAAGATAATATATAGATATCTATCTAAGAGTTGACAATGTCCTGAGCTTTCCGAGGATAACATTCCAAACCTTTCTGAATATAACATATAGATATCTATCTAAGGGCTGCAAAATGTCCTGA
Source organism: Modiolus philippinarum (assembly GCA_002080025.1). Classification (NCBI taxonomy): domain Eukaryota; kingdom Metazoa; phylum Mollusca; class Bivalvia; order Mytilida; family Modiolidae; genus Modiolus; species Modiolus philippinarum. The sequence goes on from MJUU01002257.1 coordinate 25,275, forward strand.
GCTTTCCGAAGATAACATATAGATATCTATCTAAGAGCTGACAATGTCCTGAGCTTTCCGAAGATAGCATATAGATATCTATCTAAGAGCTGACAATGTCTGCAGCTTTCCAAAGATAACATATAGATATCTATCTAAGGGCTGACAATGTCTGCAGCTTTCGGAAGATAACATATAGATATCCATCTAAGAGCATACAATGTCCTGAGCTTTCCAAGGATAACATTCCTGAGCTCTCCGAAGATAAGGTATAGATATCTATCTAACATATAGATATCTATCTAAGAGTTGACAATGTCCTGAGCTTTATGAAGATAACATATAGATATCTATCTAAGAGCTGACAATGTCCTGAGCTTTCCAAGGAGAACATTCCAGAGCTTTCCGAAGATAACATATAGATATCTATGTAAGGGCTGACAAAGTCCTGAGCTTTCCGAAGATAACATATAGATATCCATCTTAGAGCTGACAATGTCCTGAGCTCTATGAAGATAACATAAAGATATCTATCTAAGAGTTGACAACATGTCCTGAGCTTGCGAAAGATAGCATATAGATATCTATCTTAGAGCTGACAATATCCAGAGCTTTCTGAAGATAACATATAGATATCTATCTTAGAGTTGACAACATGTCCTGAGCTTTCCGAAGATAACATATCTAAGACCTGACTAAGAGCTATCTAAGAGCTGACAATGTCATGAGCTTTCCGAAGATATCATATAGATATCTATCTAAGAGCTTGCAATATCCCGAGCTATATGAAGATAACATATAGATATCTATCTAAGAGTTGACAATATCCCGAGCTTCCTGAAGATAATATATAGATATCTATCTAAGAGTTGACAATGTCCTGAGCTTTCTGAGGATAACAAAAGATTTCATTGTTATTACTGTATCAATTAACGCAGTTCAATTAATGTAAAAGTATTATATCCGTTATGTTGATCGTAATCCTCTTCAATTCATCATAGTTAAATAGTCTCCCGATTTTATTCTGGTGTCTAATTCAAAGAAAAATTGAAATCGATATTATTTTAATGGGCAAAATCTGCAGGACATCTAACAAGTGGGTCTTTAATATTAATCAAGTCTTCTATGATTCAGCTTCAGGATTAATATCATATTGTCCCCATAATGCACCTGCCAGTTATAGTAAAAATGATTCCTTTGATGTAATTATTATGTCAGGCAGTTATACGTTCCCAACCATCAGAACCAACATTTCCATCTAGGGCAAACTTTTTCTTCATTTTAAATATTTTATTGTGCTGGTTGTTGCTGATGTGAATCACCTGTGCAGTAAACAAAGATATATTTTCCACCAAGAAATGAAAATTTGGACAAGTTTCCATTTTGAAATAATAAAAAACTAGATGATGTAGATACTTGTAATGAAGTTGATCATTGTAGTAGATTTTCCCATGTTAGCAGATGTTGACATATAATAGTACATATGTTACCTAATATTATATAGCATGTTCACATGTTGTTATGGATAATTTACTTCACAGCAGTTTGTTGTAGCGGATGGACAGATACATAATAAGATGTCCTCCAATACAAAGAGAAACATATGACATAGACTCCCGATTAATTGTCCATCTAAAGCAATACACAGAATTACATATAACACAGTCTCCGAACAATTGTCAGACTACATCAATACAGGAATCTATAAATTATAAAGTCTCTGAAAAACAGTCTTAGTCTCCAAATAAAAATCTGTCCACCAATACACAGTTGAAATTTAATGTTGTGTATGTAAATAAATAAAATTCTGAAGTGACTGTAAATTTAGGCTACATATGGCCATTTTGACAACTTATGTCTCTTCTTTTGGAAGACATTACAATACAAAGTCACTTGATGGTCCTCACACAGAATTATGTTTAACTGTCTGAAATTGTCATCTGTTCACAGCAATACACGGAATAACATATGATAGAGTCTCCTATAGCACAAAATAGTCACTTGATTGTCCACTAATACACAGGAATCATTGTATATATGTGTAAGGGGACACCATTAGATCTTGTACACATATAAATGTGTCTGACCCTTTTGTATATATGTGTGAAGAGGCACCATAGTCACTGGATTGTGATTCACACTTGCATGAACTTTGGTTGAAGCTTATACCACTGAGGAATTCAGATTCATCAGGTTTGCCCATGGAAAGATTTTCTTTTTTTTTATATCATTATACTATATGTGACCTTGTGAAAATGCATGGAAACTCCCATGTCAGGACCCTGACAACCTATTTGTATTGGTATGACCTATAACCACTCTACAATTGTCTACACAGTATCCAGCCAGGATCTTATTGTAAAGTCTTAATGAAATTCATGTCAATTGTATTTTATCATTTTAATCATTAGTGCCTTTACCGAACCATAAACAGACTTGAAGTGTGAATTGAGATTTGTTATGTTATATATGCACCCTGCTATTGAAGGTGATTGATTTTTACACAGGATGTCACAGAAATTTACATAATTTTGCATTTAGGTTTGTTCAAGTTGTGATGATACCGTAAGGTAATTTGTGTTAATAAAACAAGATTTAACATAATTTACATTTTAGGGAAAATGTTTGTGAGTACAGATTCAGTAGATGTGTATTTTGAAATTTTTAACTGGAGGAAAATTTCATGTATTATTTTCTGTTGCAGGTCAATGGCCAAGATCTTTCACAATCCAGTCACGAAGAAGCGGTGGAAGCCTTCAAAACAGCAAAAGAACCAATTGTAGTGGAAGTGTTACGAAGAGAAAACAAAAATAAAATGAAATCACGAACTCCAACAATGGTTTCTATAGGAACTCAAACTGAAGAAGAAATTTATGGATTTATACGTCCCCCTACCCCTCCTATGTATGGATTAAATTCTAATATGTAAGTGAAAGATTTTATAGGTATAAATTAATGATAGATTTTATTATGGTTAAAAAATATGAGTGTTTCATTAGATTTTGTAATGTTTAATTGGATAGTTTTGTGAAAACTCAGCCACTTCTTTTATATATTGGTTAACGAATAACTGAAGCAAAAAAGCTGACATGGAGTAAAAAACTAAAACAAATCCTTAACAGCAATTCAGATGTAACGTAAATGGAGACAACACACCAGAGACAGAAATTAGCAAGAAACATACAAAACTTATTATTATTGCTATTATTGCTTTAATTTCTTTTTCAAACATTTCTATATTATATTTACTTAACAATTTGACATTTGGACTGTGAATAAGTAATTTATTGTAAGTGGACGGGTTAGTTAGGATTGCAGAATGTCAGTCAGTACCAGTCAATTTACAAAAATTAGAGGAAATATCCACTTAAAACGTCAACTTTCCCATACTTAGTTAAAATGTTAGTATTTCTAAAACAAACAGAAGAATTTACAAAAATAACTGGAAAAAATGCATACTACAAAATTGTAGAATGTTATTTGTGTGATTGAAAAGAGCATGAATTGCATGTAAATTAGCATTCATCCATTTAATATTTTCTGAGTTAATTTTTCCCATACTACCTATTTCTGTCATATTTTAGCTCTGGCTGCAAGCTGTCCCAGAAATTAAAAATGTCTGATCATAATATTTTTCACATAAATTATTATTTTCCATTAGTAAAATTATTTTTTGAATGAGATATCAAAAAGACTTGAACTTTAGACATAAATTTAAAGCTAACATTAATCAGAAACAGGTGAATTTTCTCCATTTTTGTCAGATATTAATATTAGTAATGTTTTGAAGCATCTGACACAGACAGTCACATATTTCATAGTTTAGCTAGGGGCAGACATGATTACTTTCTTGTTTTCTGATTCAAATTTTCTTATTTTTTGCATTTTTTCTAGAAGATAGATTGATTTGATATCAAAGAAATAAATATCCCTGTGACATTTTATATATAAGAAAGATTATTCAGTACACTTGTACATTGTAAGATGTAGATATCGGTGATACAGCTAGTCTGATTCAGTGGATAATACACCTGGCATGTCATTGTTCATGTTAACAAAGTTAAGAGGACCATCGGCTGCGCCTACTTCTAAGTCTGCATCTGCATTTGATTGGCTTCAATTCAAATTTACGTCCAAGTTCATACATGATATCTAAGTCAAGTGTTCTGTACCCAGGCGAAAAATCATGGTCACTGACCATGGTCAGCCATTGTTAACCATGTTCAACCATGGTCGACCATGGTGGACAATGGTTGACCACCTTCAGTGACAATGGTCAAACATTGCTTCTGACCATGGTCAATGACCATTGTCACTGATGGACATGGTCCACCATGGTTGCTTACCATGGTGCCAATTATAGTAATATATGTGCTTTATTTGCAGCCCCAGTATTTGCAGTATATTTACCCAGGTTATCAGCTTCAAAATTACCAATGCAAAATATTTTTACCCCTTTAGTTATCTTCTGTAATGTGTTTCTTCAATCTATGAATTCAAAGTAACTGGAATAATTTATCAGAAAAGTATATTTCATAATTCATTATTGCATGAATTTGATAAAATAAAATAAGATAGTACAAATATTTTATCCATGCATCTGATACATTATTTGATATGCCATTACACAATAAAGTGAAGATTGTTCACCAATTATGAGAATTTTTGTAAGAAATAAAAAAACACAGTATTTTGGAAAGGGAGCTAATTAATGTTGCAATATTTTCTGCTCCAAAAAAGTGTGACTTTCAAATTTTGTTTTAAAAATGTGATTCCCTGTTGTTGTAAAAGCTATAAAAAAATTATATCACATTATATAGGCACTGCTTGACCATGCTCAGTTCCTGGTTGACAATTAATTGGTAAGTTTGATCCGATAAGTGAGGGTATGAGCCCCCTTTAGGACTTTGGCCTTATTTTGGGTGTATTTTGGACTTGACCACTGGAATCCATGGACTCCACAGACTCAAAAGTAATATCATTTTTGACTCGTACTTCAAATTTCCAACAACAAAAAAATGGACACTGGACTTCATCTCAGATTTTGGGTGTACTCTGGACTCAGAGTGGGTAGAGGGGTTATACTCTCATAAGTATTTGACTATGGTCAACCATGCTCAACCATAATCAATTCTTTTTGACCATGGTCAAACATGGTAAGATCTTGGTGGACCATGGTTTACTATGCTGATTAGCTGTGACCATGGTTGACCATGGTCAAACTTATGGTTGATCATGGTCAGTCATTGCTGACCATGATAGTTCATGGTCAACCATCACTGACCGTAAAATTCCATGGTGACCATGGTCCACCATGGTCATCATGGTCATCATTTAGTCTGGGTGATATATGACCTTGCATTTGCATGCATCTCTGATAGTAGGTCAACATCTAGGCAAAATAAGATCATTTTGACCTAAATTTTCTGCTTGAATAACTTACATTTAAGTTTACTGACAAGTTCAGGTCTCTCTCATCAAACATGGTAGGATCATGTTGTAGCCTTGAATATGCATGCCTCTGTGATGAAAACTCAGCATTCAAGCAAAATTAGGTCTTATTTACCTATATTTTCTGCGTTATAAACTTACATTCAAGTGTACGGACGAGTTCAGATCTCAATGATTATATATAAATGGTAGGATCACCTAACCTTGCATATGTGAAGAAAGATCATTGTCCAGGCTTAATTAGATCAGTTTGACCTATATTTTGTGCTTGATTTACTTGCATTCAAATTTATGGATGAGTTTAGATGTCAGTCAGTGTACATTGTAGAATCATCTAAGGTTTCATATTCCTGCATGATGGCTGCATCTATGTTAGTAGGTTATCATCTAGGTAAAATTCAGGGTTACTGTGACAATGTGCCATAAGGATGAGAACTTTCTAATCTCTGAATACCTATGTTTGCTATATGAAGACATGTTCCAGTTTGTTCACACAAGGAAGTTCCTCAGAAATTGTAAGGAAATGGTGGGTCCCTAAACCAACAGAACCTTAAGCATGAACAAAAAATTCATTGTAACTAAAACCATTTAGGTCTGGCATTTCTTGATTCAAAGGTTTTGTGTGGAAAAAACATGAAGTTTTTTTAGATATCCAATTTAACATAACTTACAGATAAGAACTTGGAAGAAGTTTAGAAGAGTGCTCTTAATGTTTTCACTGTGGACTGTATACCTAATATCTAAATATTAATGCATGGTTTGGTCACGATGGTTGCATTTTGTTATTTTGAAAAACAGACAGATCTCCAGGGTAACTTCCTCCTCTTATGGAATTATTTCACCTTTATCCATCCATCTCTCTCACTGTCTCCACAAAGAGTGTACTATTTCTCCTCACCTTTATCCATCAATCTCTCTCACTGTGTCCACAAAGAGTGTACTAACTCTCCTCATCTTTATCCATCTATCTATCTCACTGTCTCCACAAAGAGTGTACTAACTCTCCTCACCTTTATCCATACATCTCTCTCACTGTCTCCACAAAGAGTGTACTATTTCT